>MJUU01047879.1:99335-113858 GCA_002080025.1 Modiolus philippinarum | reverse complement strand
ATGGTTTAACATAGGACCCTATGGGGAAAATCACATTTTCATCTACTCCTTTGAAACCACTGAAGCAAATTCAACGTAACTTTACAGGAATGATGTATTAAAGGTACTTTACAAAGATTGCTCATTTTGTACCGATCCGATAAAAAACATGGCCTCCAGCGCGGAACTTAGGTTTAACATTGGACCCTATGGGAAAAATCACATTTTCATCTTCTGCTCTGAAAAGGCTGAAGCAAATTGAACCAAACTTTACAGGAATGATGTACTAAAGGTCCTTAACAAAGATTGCTAATTTCTCCGATCCGATGAAAAACATGGCCGCCAGCACGGAACATGGTTTAACATAGGACCCTATGGGAAAATCACATTTTCATCTACTCCTCTGAAACCACTGAAGCAAATTCAACCAAACTTTACAGGAATGATGTATGGAACGTCCTTTACAAAGATTGCTCATTTTGTTCCGATCCGTTAAAAAACATGGCCGCCAGCGTGGAACTTAGGTTAAACATTGGACCCTATGGGAAAAATCACATTTTCATCTTTTGCTCTGTAAAGGCTGAAGCAAATTGAACCAAACTTTACAGGAATGATGTACTTAAGGTCCTAAACAAAGATGGCTCATTTCGTTCCGATCCGACGAAAAACATGGCCGCCAGCATGGTACATGGTTTAACATAGGACCCTATGGGAAAATCACATTTCCATCTACTCCTCTGAAACAACGGAAGTAAATTCAACCAAACTTTACAGGAATGATGAATGGAAGGTTCTTTACAACGATTGCTCATTTCGTTCTGATCCAATAAAAAACATGGCCACAGTGTGGAACTTAGGTTTAACATTGGACCCTATGGGAAAAATCACATTTTCATCTTTTCCTTTGAAACTGCAGAAGCAAATTCAACCAAACTTTACAGGAAGGATGAATAGAAGGTCCTTAACAAAAATTGCTCATTTCTTTACAATCCGTTAGAAAACATGGCCGCCAGCACCGAACATAGTTTATCATTGGACCCTATGGGAAAATCACATTTTCATCTACTCTTCTGAAACCACTGAAGCAAATTCAACCTAACTTTACAGGAATGATGACTGAAGGTACTTTACAAAAATTGCACATGTCATTTCAATCCGACAAAAAACATTGCCTCAAGTGCAGAAAATAGTTTAACATTGGAGCCCAGTATGAGAAAACCATCCTTTTCATCATCTTCTCTCAAAACAATTAAATCAAATTATACTAAATGTATAGAAGGTCCTTCGCAAAAATTACTCATTTCAATAGGATCAGACAAAACACACGGGTGCTAATTGAGAACATACCTATACACCCTACCCCATTGGTAAAAAACATGATCATTTTTGGTCATGCATGGCATAGAAGCGTTTTGTCAGGTGAGCGATACAGGCTCAGTCTCTGAGCCTTTAGTTTTTACTTAATTTACGGTGAAATCGTTGATCTGGAATTTGACCTTCATGACGTTTGTTTACTTACGGGACTTACGTCCCCTTTAAAGGCGTCACAAGATTCCAGCGCAGGATTTTTGAATGACATTTGTAACTTATAGCTGTCTATATGAACACAACACATTTTATCGGTTTTTGAAAATTAACAACTTCAAATGTACGCTATTCATCACTTCTGTTTCATTGGTAATACTGACCAAACTGAAAAATCGTCTAGGACAATGATGACAATAATTTCGCGGGAAAAAGTGTGTGTAAACTGTCACACCCACGGGTGAGACCAAAAAATCTCACCCAGGCTTTGGTTACATAGAAAGCACTACAGGTAGGGTGAGAAAATGTGTATCATGGTATCTTACAAAAGTAAATAACAGAGTTGAAAGAAGTCAGTTATGTGATGCCTTAACAAATTTTCATCCTGAACATATATTCACGAGTGATAATATTTGTAATAAATAGGGATAAAATTAAGGTTTCATTTAACTCATTAAAAATTGTATTTTAGTAGTGGGAAAGCAGCATTAAAAAATTAAATATGATTACAGTTTATCATCAAATGAATATAGCTGTCTGATTATTTTCGATAATCAATGATTTTTCTTACCATTTCACATCACTGATTTGTAATTTTTCTTTAGTTTCACCTTCAGCCAGATGTTGAAATGAAAGCTGACCCAGTTCATGGTCAGGTAGACAATCTAGGTCTCCCAAATAATGGTGGACTCAACTTGGTCAGTTTGTTGTTACAAGGAGACGCAAACAATTTTCAGTCCCAGGTGCAAATGAGCAATACACAATTAAATCAGTTACTACAGCAACAAGGGCAGCAACTCTCACAGGATACAAATTCTCAGAATACAATGGTAAATGTAGTGGACAGTAATTCAGGGATGTATAAAATGGCAGTGCCAAGTCAAGCAGGGGCTAGTCAAGCCAAGGACACTACTTTGTCTACATTACATGCAGCATTAACATCAAACACAACTGCAACAGATACTAAAACGTCTGCAAAGCCCACAGTGACCCAGTCTTCAAATAAAGGGGGAGGAGCAACACCAAAACGTCAAACTAAAAAAGATGGATTTGCTGTTCCCATGGTAAGGCTTTCATAAACTAGCTACCTCAATGCTGTTTCAGTTTAGTAATTAATTGAAGGGTGGAATCAAGGAATAAAACAGGGAATAAAAAGTAGCAAATATCCAGGGTGTTTGTTACAATCCCTTCTCTACAAGGATAATTTTTTCTGTTGACTTCAAGGGTATGTTTAGGGCGACTTCAGGTTCCAAGCACTTTTTGTCTAATTGTTAGACAGGATTACAGAGTACATGATTGACGGCAGTGGCATAACCTTAGGGTATTTCATAGAAACATGATATTTGGACCATTGGTAGCTTACATCAAACCCTTTTTGATGGACACCATATAATGTGACTTTGACCTTTATTTCACAGTTCAGTGCCCAGTTTCAGTTTATTTTATTAGGTCTGGCTCTCAATAACTACACAGTAATAAGCATTAGAAATCTTATCAATTTACTTCCTTGTTACCTGAAATAGAAAGGATTATAATTAGAAGAGGCGACTTGAAATCGCTTTTGGGAGCAACTTTAGGCGACTTGAGGCATGACAGGGCGACTTAATTGCCCTAATCACCCAGTTTGGTGAGCCCTGGTCTCAGTGACATATAAAGGAAGTTGGACTTATTGTTTTACCCTTATGCATCTATTGACCTGTCCTAATTTTATCTATACATTGTTTTTGGGTATGCTATCCTATGGTTTAATAGGATGGTTGTTCCATTGGGGCATTGCTGTTTTCTGTTATAAATATACACTTCTTTATTATATACTTAGGGTGGAATGAGATAATTTGACCGATCACCATTTCCTTTGTTTAAATGAGTAATAGTTACTATTAAAAAAGACCTGAAATCATGAAATCATTATGCTAAACTCCTCACAGGAAGGGATCTTGGTGGAAGCTGTATGCTGAGGGTACATACATGTAACTTAATTTGTCAGTTGGTAATGGGTCTGGAGCTGGCATGTCAGTTAACTGCTAGTAGTCTCTTGTGATTTCATGTTTATGTCCGTATATTTAGTTTCATTTTTCACAATTGACTCAGTCCTGTTGTCAACTGAATTTTACTGTTGTTACGATTGTTTTTTGATTTATCACAATGGCTATAGGGGAAAAGTTTGGGCCCAATAAGACTAATTTAACCCCGCCACAGTAGGTTTGCACCTGTCTTAAGTCAGGAAATTTATTAAGCCTTTGTGTGTCTTGTCTTTTTTCTAGTTAGTTTACTTTATGTCTATAGGAGGCTAGGATGATGTTTATTTCGCTGAACTTGATTACTCTTTATTCAGGGGCCGACTCTGACCTGCCGTTGGTTGTGGGGTTTCCTCACCGTTCATTGAAGATCTTATGGAGTTGTTATTACTCCCCTTTGGGTCGTTGTCTCTTTGACACATTCCCCGTTTCCCTTCTTTTTTCTGATATGGATATTATAAATAGAATCATCCAAATACAGAAACTTCTAGTACAGTTGAACTTTTATGGCTACAACAAGGTACCAGCTGTTTGAGATATTGAGGTCAAACTATGTTTGAACTTGAATAAAGGGACCAGAAAAAGGGCTCAAGAAATCCATAGTGTTTGAGCTATTGCAGTTCAATGAATCATGATAATTCAATTTTACCATTTTCAAAAATGTTGATTGTAATTGTAGGGAAAACCAGTAGGAACTAGGAGTAAAACACGCACCATAGCTCCTGCTCCAACTATACAGAAAAACTCATACTCAGCTTTAGAGGAACTCCTTAAAACAGGTAAATGAAATACAATGTTCATCTAATAGAGAGCTGAAAATGATCAAGTATTTCGGCTGATAGAACCACTACTTTGCTGGATGGGGGTTTGGTTGGGCCTAAAGGATAGGACACTAGAACACTCTAACGAGTGATGCTAAATTGGCAGATAGCAATGAAAGGATATGTAGTAAATGCACATGAAGCAAATTCTCTAATAATACATGTTAAAGCCAAGCGATGGAACAGTATGTTTTGTTGTCCTTCATCTTGAAGTCAGGATGAGGTACTCGACAATGAGTTACCTTACAGAAATTTCAAGACGGTCCCATACCCTGGTTTGAGTGGAATTCTTTGTAAGACGTCAACATCCATGTTTCTTTTGAAGGTGTGAATGTCTTCTGTTTGACTATCAAAATGAACCATGACCAATCACTAAAAAACCAAGTTAAATTCAGAGCATCTTTCTTAAAAGGCTTCTGAGTTCAGGAATGATAATAAGCAGTAGAAATTTATTGGGAGCCTCCCGAGTATGGATTGTTTACACTTGTGATCGTCACTATACAATGGCTATCTTTGATTTCTGTCGTTGTTGTTTTTTTTTTTTTTTTTTGGTTTGGAACATCATTTTTAGCTCACCTGGCCAAAGGCCATGTGAGCTTTTGCCATCACTCGGTGTCCGTCGTCCGTCCGTCGTCCGTCCGATAACTTTTATTCAAAGATCTTCTCCTCTGAAACTACTGGGCCAATACTGACCAAACTTGGCCTGAATCATCACCAGGGTATGATCTTTCAAGTTTGTGATTTTTATGTCCGTAGACCAAACAACATGGCCGCTGTTACTAAAAATAGAACATGGGGTAAATTGCTGTTTTTTGCAAATTACTCGAAAACCATTACAGATATCAAAATTCTGACATGGAGTAAAAATGATCAGCATGATGAGATCTACCTGCCCTGCAATTTTGGAGAATATCCGTTTACTCGTCTAGGAGTTATTGCCCCTTTTCCGTAAAATTTTCAGTTTTTCGTTACTTCTGGTCTTATATATTAAAATTGATGGAAGATAGAAGTGAAGTTTGTATAACAAAAATGGTCAGCATATTAAGATCTACATGTCCTGCAATTTTGAAGAAAATCTGACAACCCACATAGGAGTCTTTGCCGCTTTTTCTTTGAATTTTCACAATTTTTGAAGTTTTTAGTTTTATTTCAAAAACTGTTTGAGATTAAGGTTAAATGTGAATTACAAAAGTTTTCCAGAACTACAGTTTCTACATATGTCGAGCAGGTTCGCATCTCATTCAAGATGGCCACCAGCGGGGAAGATAGTTTAACATAGGACCCTATGGGAAATGCATTCAAAGATCTTCTCCTCTGAAACTACCAAGCCAAATTGAACCGAACTTGGTCACAATAGTCCTTGGGTGGTCCCCTTTATAGTTAGTGATTTTTACGTTCTTACCTAATCCAAGATGGCCGCCAGCTTGGAATATAGTTTAACATAGGGACTCTATGGGAAATGCATTCAAATGTCTTCTCCTTTGAACCTACTGAGCCAATTGGAACCAAACTTGGTTACAATTGTCTTTGGGTGATCCCTTCCAAAGTTTGTGATTTTTAGTTTGCACCTCATCCAAGAATGAAAATGTAACATCTGCTGAACTGATTTATAGTATATGAATGGGTGGTCTATAGGTGACAATGAATAAAACCAGTGACCAGGTGAGCGATATAGGCTCATGTGAGCCTCTAGTTGTTTATACTTGTATGTAAATCTGTAATATATTTCTTTAATGAAATAAAAGGCCATATTAATAAAATTTTAAAAATTAAAAAATGATAATAAAAATATTAATAAAACTTTTTAGTAAAATCTTTCTACCTATTTATTTTTAGGAACATATCCAGGGGCAGTAATCAGTGTGAAGAATGGTGGAGGTAAATCGTCTGCTACCATAGTAACAACCCCTACCTCAGTAGTACCAATCAAGCCAGCCTTACCAAACAACTCTGCTTCATCGCCAGCGTTACTAACAAGTAATACTAGCACCATGAAAACTAATCTGCCAGTAAGCATCATTTATTTGTTTTTGTGATACAAAAACACTATGAATCAAGTTAAAAATCTTTAATTCTATGAAGTTTTATATTCAAATTCTTGTATACTGTGGAAGTACTTTTATTTGTACAGTAGGCATCAATTTTTATGATTTTCATAAATATCACTTTTGATGCCCCCGCCGTTAGGAGACGGGGGCATTAAGTTTTACCCTTGTATGTACGTTCATCCGTACATCCATCCATACGTACATCCGAAATTTTCATCAAGGATTTCTCAGCTTGTGTATGCAGGAATTATTTGATATTTGGTATGTAGCTTTGGTATGATGAGTTGTATGGTGTCTCCTCTTTTCAAGTCCGTCACTCATCTACTTCCTGTTTGCCGATATATCCGTATGGTGGGGGCATCCGTGTCCCATGGACACATTTTCTTTTATTTCATGGGCACTTAAATTCAAAAGGTTTCTAATTCTGTGCATTAAAACTCTAGAGAAAAATGCATTTTGTTGTTAACTAAATTTTTTGTTTTAGCATATCACAAAATCCACTAAAATTTGAACCCCCACAAACAATAATACCTTCACAGTAAATATGGATATAAAAATTTTCCTCATTACAATTAATTTTATTAAAACATTTGGAAATCTTTATTTTGAGATATTTTCAAGGAATTAGGGGTATATTGAAATGCACTTGTTGGTCCATCATCTTGTCTGATAATCTTAATCCCAAAATTTTCCTCATTATAATTAATTTTATTAAAACATTTGGAAATCTTTATTTTGAGATATTTTCAAGGAATGAGGGGTATATTGGAATGCACATGTTTGTCCATCATTTTGTCCGATAATCTTAATCCCAAAATTTTCCTCCCTGCTTGAAGGGATTAATTTGATATTTGGTATACTGTTTTCTTATGTATTGTATTATTTTTTGTTTCTCCACTGTATTAACTTCCTGCTTGACAGGACTGTGGAAACTTGGTACGGGAAAATTTGTTATTGCAAAAACATGTAAATGGCATACATGTATCTAATTGAGATCTATGCGCAATATCATTAGTTCACATGGGTGTTAATTTATGACATTTCATAGGATTTTTTCTGCAAATATGGAAATATTGAACCGACTTTAAAAAATAAATGTAGGTATCAGTATATAAATTAGTAACATGGTTCATTGTTTGTTATTTGACTTTACTACAGTTCTAACTATGCACTGCACTTCATCTGTACATGTGCCAAAAATAATCATGGTTTAAGGATTTTGATTTTCTTCAATTTTGCTCACATAGTTGATCTGAAATTAAGGACAAAAGTGTGTTGCTTCTGTGGCTCATCATAGCTGGGAGGAATTTATTTTTATTTAATATTTACTATTTTTATGACTTTTATTTAAAAATTTATTTTAAACCAGAGTTTTCTTAAAGATTTTTTTGCCTGTCAGTCATAGGATTCAATTTTACTGTCAGACTTACAATATTTTTTGCCGGACCTATGTAAGAAAAGTAACCAGCAACGCCTGTTTTTCTGCCATTGATAGGACCATCACTGTATCACAAACCTGAAAAATAACTGACTCTATTTTTACCTGTTAGGACCTACAGTTGGACGATATTCGTAAGTTCTGTTCACACCTTAATATCTTGGATAGTCTTTTTGTTGGCAAGAAACATCATCAACCGATCAGTTTATGTACATGTACAATGTACATACCGTATAAGTGGTTATTTTTGTGGGACACAAATTTCGCAATTTCTTTCAAAACTGGTGGACTTTATTTTTGTAGGACTTAAATTTTTGCAATTGCTTATCATTTACTGCTTATCATTTACTGTATAAAGTCTCATATAAATTATATTTCGTGGTATTCAATTTTCGCGACTTCAGAATGGTTATGAATAAAGCGAAAATTAAGTCCTCCCGAAAATAACCACTTATACGGTATCATGTTATCCTAGAAAAGTATGATATATCTATTTTATTTCGTCCAGTTGAAAGTTTGACATTTTTTCTATAGAAAGTAAAGACAGACTCTGTACTTCTTACACAGAAAGTTGGTAAAAAGGAGGAGAGTGAAACATCTGTGTTTCCTTCATTTAGTTCTCCAAGTCTTAATGGTAAATATATTGTCAAGTATACTATGAGTTGTTAATTTTGAGAAAATTATTGCTGATGCATTATCTGACTTGCAGTAGGTTCATAATTTAGCTTTGAATCAAACAAATACAACAGAAACATACTTGTAAACAAACATATGATTTCGGTATATGTAATCGTAGAATATTAAAGGCAGACTACACTCGAACAACATAAACTGCTATGATATAAAGTTTTGCCATCAGAGGATCGAACTGAAGCTGATGATTAAACTAAAAAAATTAGTTTTAACCCGAATTGTGTATGAGTAGCTGGCAACATTACCTAGATTAACCTCCTGGGCATGTGTGATCACATTTCATTTTCTTGTGAATAAACTTGTGGGCAACATTGACATTGACCACAGAGTTTTTGGTGCAGGTAATTTATGCCATTTAAATGTATTTTTGACTTCTTCTTTAATATATTTTCCAAATTGGAAAATAATTTTCTTGGTAAGTACTGTCAACAGAGCGAAGTTGAGTGTGGATTAAGCATGGTTTTAAACTTTGAAATTATAAATATGTTATTTTTTATTATAGTGAGTTTAACAGAACAGACTTTGAGTCCAGTATCACCTATTTCAAGTCCTTTAAGTTTAACACACATGGATAGTCCATTAGACTCATCACTTGTAAGTTTTTACATACTTTTGATTTTTGTGCATAAATTTTCAAACTAAATTCACTTCTCCTTTTATTTTATGAAATGTGTTTTCATGGAAAACAATATCACATGAGATATATAAGTGTATTATGTTACTCATTCAAAAAGGGTACCATTTGACTCATTCAAAAGTAATTCAAATGACTCTTCAAAAGTAACTCATGACTCGTTCAAAATTAATTCATATGACTACTGGTATTTTAAGTATCATATGACTTGTTCAAAAATGTATCCCATGACTCAATAAAAAATATCACATGACTCATTTAAAAATATATCACATGACTCATTCAGAAGTATATCACATGACTCATTCAACTATATCACATGACTCATTCAAAAGTATATCACACAATTTATCCAGAAGTGGATCATTTGAATCATTCAGAAGAGTATCATGTGAATCATTCAAAGAGTATCATTTGAATCATTCAAAAGTGTATCAAAGGCACAATCTTAAGTATAGGATCAATTGTAGGGTTCACCTGGTAGTAAAGATAGAGAAGCTTTACACAGATCATCAGAACAGAAAAGGAGATTTAACATTAAAGTGAGTAAGGTTAGATCTGTTTCTTATATAAATCCCCAACCTTTTAAGACTGGTAGACTCAGTCTAATCCAAAACAGTTTAGGACCATAAATATATTGCAGAGTAAAATATATTTTAAATTACTCGGTTCATTTATAAGTCAGAGGGTGTTTTCTTTGAAAGTTTCCATATAGCAATGATCACAATTATAAGTGGTAAATATATATATATAAGGATTTATACATTTATATTTGAGCATAGTACAGAAAATGTGGTTACTTCCAATCTGGAATTGAAAGCTGATGTCTCATGTCAAACTTTTATTTCAATAACTTGGCATTTCTGGACAAAGGAAGGAAACAATTACAATGAAATGTTACATTGTATACACAAAGGTCATCTCATTTAATGAAAACCCTTATTATACTCCGCTCGAAAGGAGGGGGTATACTGTTTTACCTCTGTCCATCTGCCATCCGTCTGTCATTCTGTCCGTACCAAATATTTTCGTCGCATTTTTCTATGCACCTGCATATCACAGCCACTTGATATTTGGTATGGGGTCCTATACTGCGCCTCCCCTTTTTGGCCATATCAAATTTTCACTTCCTGTTTACCGACTTCGTGCCTTTTTACTTTTCATTTTCAATATAGGACTTTTTGGTCACACTTTTTCAGCAACTGCACATGAAAGCCACTTGATATTTGGTATACTACTTTAGTATGAGGTCCTATACTGCATCTCCCCTTTTCAGCCATATTGGATCAACACTTCCTGTTGACCGTCTTTGTGCATTTTTTACTTTTCATTTTCAATATAGGACTTTTTCGTCACACTTTTTCTTAGCAACTGCACATGATAGCCACTTGATATTTGGTATGGTGCTTTATCATGAGGTCCTTTACTGTGTCTCCACTTTTCAGCCATATTGAATCGCCACTTCCTGTTAACCCATTTGTGCATTTTTTACTTTTCATTTTCTAAATTGGACTTTTTAGTCACACTTTTCTCAAAAACTGCGCCAGACAGCCACTTGATATTTGGTATGGTGCTTCAGTATGAAGCCTTATTCTTCTTCTCCCCTTTTCAGCCATATAGAATCACCACTTGTTATTAACCTGTTTGTACGTTTTTCCTTTTCATTTCCCAAATTGGACTTTTTCGTCACACTTTTTCTCTCTGCAACTGTGTAAATGCTTGTATTGTGCCCACACTTGTACTGTGTCCACACCTGTATTGTGTCCACACACACTTAATTTTGCACTTGCCATATTGATACAGGTTCAGTGAGTGGGGTATAACTGGCTGCCATTCGGCGACAGCTTTTGTTACATCTATGTCTCTCATTGTAAAACAACACCAGTACTATCAGTATTACCGTAAAAAGGCATGTATTATCTGCACATTTTTACCCTAAAAAGGATTAACGGGCTTGGGGATGCGGATTATACAACCCTATACGACTTGATGATTTTGCCAAGTTCCCTGAAAATCGATTATTAGTCCCTGTTCAAACCAAACAGACTGTTCTTAACATTGTTTATCTAATTAAACATGTTGGTTTGAATTGCAAAGTGCCTTACTGCTATAAAAAATGGATCTTTCCTCCAAAAAATGCTATTTTGATGTCAGAAACTAATATTTTCATCAGCCACCATTACTGTCAACAAACCACGTGATTGGTAAAGTGTTGATTTTGTGACAATGAGCTATTTATATCATATTGCTCCTGTCAACATTTAACGTTCCAAAGATGCAAAATTATAAGATTAAGTGGCTTATTATTACATTCCGAAACAATTATTGGGAATGAAAGGCTTAGAAATACAAAATTGAATGCAAAATAAACACGCACAGAACCCGTTCCGATTTTTCCATCATACTTGAACTTCCTGATTGATGAAACAATGTTATTTTTCTTCATGTTTTGTCATGTTTGAGCCTTTTTATCATTAAATACTTTCAGAAAAGGCTTCAGATATAGTGAATAAAGACGCGTTCAGTTGATAAACTATGAAAATACTGATTTACAAGTACAAAATAACTACGATCATACTGATTTCCACCTAGACTTTGTTGGTTAAGGTCCCAGCATACTTAAAGTTTTTTCCCTGGATTTTAAGGTCAAAAAAAGGCCCTGCGGGTTATACACAAATGCGGATAATACATGGCCTTTTACAGTAATATCATCCAACTACAGTCAAAATAGAGATTTTGACAAAGACTGTTGGGAAGATGTAATATGTAATTTGACAAAGATCTTTCATAATATTTAATTTATTTAAAATTAAATGGATGACAAGAAAGAAAATATAACAGTCTTTCAGAGTATTGTTACAATTTTCATTTCTCTATTTCAGCATGGGTTTGATACATTACATGTCCTGATTCCGGCCATAATGCAGAACAGCAATGCCAAAATTAGTAAAGCAGCAATGTTACAAAAAAGTAAGTTATTCTAAATGCTTTTATTGATCAAACATATAGTGTACACAGTTTCATGTACATGTTTGAAACCAGACTTTTGATTCCTGTCAAGTGTATAGGTGTAGTCAAGAGGAACATAAATGTGCCATAATCATAGGTCAGGTCAAAGGTCAAGGTCTAAGAGGTCAGAACTTGTAAAGTGTTTTGACAACTTTCAAAAGAAATTTATTTTATAATGAAAGAAATTTGATGTAGAATGGCCTTCCACTTGAGAATGATATACTCTGGAAGTTTTTTATTTATGGACATCAATTTTCATGGTTTTCATAAATATGGCTATTTCTTGGGTACTTATATTTACCGTTTCTAATTTTATGCAATTACACACAAATGAAAATTGCAGTTGTTTGTTGGGAACCAACCACAAAATCCATGATAATTGGAATCCCATGAACAATAGTACTTTCACAGTATGTAGTTTTTTATTTTGAAAAATGTAATGACTGATGAAACAGGGAGTGTTAAGAAATACTTGAAATGCATTGTAGAAAGTCTTTTGTTACAGATCTTGTGAATTGAAGTTGAATTTTGGCTTGTTGAATGTTTTTTTGCATTATTGTAATATGCATAAGTTTTAAGCTGTGCTCTGTAAATGTATGCATTTACACTGATACTGTTTGATTTGACTTGATTCAAACGATCTTGTGGCATCATCATTTTAATTAATCATGGAAGAAAAGAAACATTTCTACAAATCCTTACTTTGATATGTTTCAGCTGCTGAATATTGTAAAAAGTTAAAACAAGAGAGAGCACAGATGCAGAATGAAGCAGATATATTGAAACATGAAATAGAGACACTGAATCAAGCTATAGGGTATGTATCAAAATGATGTTAAACCTTGATTCAGGCTATAGGGTATGTATCAAAGTGTAATCAAAGCATTGAATCAAGCTATAGGGTATGTATCAAAATAGTATTGGTACATTGAATAAAGCTAAAGGATATGTATCAAAATGATATTGGAACATTGAATAAAGCTATAGGGTATGTATCAAAATGTTGTTAAAAGCATTGAATCAAGCTGTAGGGTATGTATCAAAATGTTGTTAAAAGCATTGAATCAAGCTATAGGATATATATCAAAATGTTATTGGAACATTGAATTGAACTATAGGGTATGTATCAAAATGTTGTTAAAAGCATTGAATCAAGCTGTAGGGTATGTATCAAAATGTTGTTAAAAGCATTGAATCAAGCTGTAGGGTATGTATCAAAATGATATTGGAACATTGAATCAAGCTATAGGGTATGTATCAAAATTGTATTGGAACATTGAATCAAGCTATAGGGTATGTATCAAAATGGCATTGCATTATTGTCTTAATGGATAAGGTATATGTGTTACAGGGAATCTGTGTAATCAGGGATTATGTGTAATCCCTAAAAAATCAGGGAATACGTGTAATCCCTAAATTTTACCAGTGATTACATGTAATCCCTGATTTTTCTTGGAATATTTACACGTTTTCCCTGACCCCCAATACTTCTAAAAAAAATAACATTGCAAATGGTTTTCATGATTTGTTTACCAAAGAATTAAGCATTGATGCATGAAATATCCACAAAATTGATAGTTCTATAATAATAAGAGTTAAAAGAGAAATGATATTTTGGAAAGTGATGAGGAAAAAAAGTCACCATGACTTACATAAAGTGCATGAGGGTCTCTGGGTTAAGTTTGCATTAAATCCATACCTGAAATACTTGTACATAAATTATAATTTGTCCGAAGTTGCATCTTGGATGGTGTTGAGGCTGTAGATAATAATATGAAAGTTTGTTTTTTTTAGTTTGGAATAAATTCATTTCATTATCAAACATTCAGGCGACTGTACTAGTTGAAAAAACAATATGAAGTTTCTTGAATTAATTTGTGCAGGTCGCATAATAATAATGCCTTTGATTTCATAAAGTCAAGACTTTTCAGAGTTAAAATATTTGTAAAAATTGATAATTTTCAGATTTAAATTAAAACGGAAATTTTCATTCTGTAGCCTGCCTAGGCGACCATTCCTTTTTAGGCTAACACAACTTGGCCACAATAGTCCATTGGTTTTCCCCTGCAAAAAATGTGTTTTTCTGGTCTGTGCTATATCAAGATTGCCACCATAGAACTCTATAGGAAACCACATTCATACATCATCTCTAAAATTACTGAAACTACTCGTCCAATTAAATCCAGCTAAGCCATAACAGTCTTTAGGTGGTCCCTGCTAAAAAGTTTTTTTTTTATCAGATAGATATTGCTAAAATTTAACACTAATGTTTATATGTGTTATTGTTCTTAATTTTTATGCCCCGCCACGAAGTGGAAGGGGCATATAGATTTACCCTTCTCCGTACGTCCGTACGTCC
>MJUU01047879.1:18430-87013 GCA_002080025.1 Modiolus philippinarum | reverse complement strand
TGATTTTTCCCATTATAGCCATATATTGAAAATTTTCGTCAAGGATTTCTCAGCTTGTGTACATAGTAATGATTAATGATTTGATATTTGGTCTGAAGCTTAAGTATGATGAGTTGTACCGTGTCTCCCCTTTAGAAATCCGTCACTAATCTAGTTCCTGTTTGACGAAAACTTTGATTTTTCCCATTATAGCCATATATTGAAAATTTCCGTCGAGGGTTTCTCAGCTTGTGTATGTAGTAATGATTTGATATTTGGTCTGAAGCTTAAGTATGATGAGTTGTACCGTGTCTCCCCTTTTTCAAGTCTGTCACTCATCTACTTCCTGTTTGACTTCATCAATTTTTCCCATTATACCAATATATTGAAAATTTTTGGTCCATACTTGTTTGTGTCCACACTTGAACTGTGTCCACACCTGTATTGTATCCGCACACACTTAAATTTGCACTTTCCATATTGATTCAGTGTTCAATGAGCGGGGGTATAACTGGCTGCCATTCGGCGACAGCTCTTGTTTCTTTCAAAATTAATTATAGTTTACACTTCATATTTTTAAGAAGGCTGATTTAGACTTGACACTAATTTTCAGAAGCTTGAAGAGATTGTCAGTTTGTATCCAAATCATTTCAAAGTCTCTTTCTAAACACCTATAAAAATAAAGATTTATATAGTAGTAGTTCTGCCTTGTTAGATAAGAAGCATTTACTATTATATCCTTGGGTTGTATATAGGAATCACCCTGTCTGTGTGATTCACAGTAGTGGTAGTACACCATCTGAAGATGTGCATGAAGTAATATGGTTGCTGCCCGAAATTTTGAAGGGGAGATAATTTGTCTTTGAATATTTTCTGGCAAAAAGGGGGGGACGAACATTGTCAGCTCATGTTCTTCTAAACGGCTGCTTTGATTTTGATGAAATGTTAAACAGTTGTAGTACACCACCTGAAGATGTGCATCAAGATATATGGTTGTGGCCCAAAATTTTAATGGGGAATATTTCATCTCTGAATATTTTCTGGAAAAAACAGGGGAAGTATATCATTGTGTCTATACTTGTATTGTGTCCACATTTGTACTGTGTCTACAAACTGTATTGTGTCCACTCACACTTAAATTACACTTGCCTTATACATTCACGTGTCAGTTAGCAGAGGGTTTAACTGGCTGCCATTTGGCAACAGCTGTAGTTTTAGTTCCTCATTGTACCACAATTACAGCAAGTGAGTAACCATGCAAAGGAGTGTAATAGAGAGTTTTTTTGCAGGCATTTCATACAAAAGAAAAGAAATATACATGTTTAAGGAACTAGATAATGCCAATAATACTCATGTATTTCTTGGTTTTCGTTCAAAATTATAAAGTATCATTATATCATATCAATTAGGCTGATTTATATATTACTTTAATATTAACTTTAATTTCAAGTTGCTGCAGAATAAAATGACCATCGAGAAAATGTTTCTCAAAAATTTGATTGTTTTATTTCCAGATGTTACCAATGCTTTGACTTCACTTAGTACATCAACCAGTATCTTATCAGATCCCACAAAGCTGCCAGAACAGGCAACAAAAGCAGTACTTAACGCAAAACCAGAACCTAGTTGATACAATTAAAGTAAAGGATTTATGACCACCAAGGGAGATAATTCATATAGTGTGAGCTTCGAGAGCTGGAATGGATTTGTTTGTGTATTGGCTTGCAGATTGAGGTGCATTTGGCTTAATGATAGCATGCAGCCTTCATGACAAACTGCTTATGTATAAAGTAATTGAAAGAAAAATGAGATAGAGTGAAACTATATTGTTGATTTGTATACAACTTGTTTATGATGTTTTACAAAATTTGAAAATAAGAGTTTCTGTTGATAGATTGTCATTTTCAGATTATTGAAATTTTAAAACAAGTCATATTCACATGGTTTAAATGGAGAATTTTTCAATAACATGTATTTAACTCCATTTCTTGAATGATACACAAAGTTTATATGGTTCTGACCGGTGGAATAAAATTTCATATTCAACATACATTGAATAAATCTCTGTGGTATTTCCAGCCAAATCTATTTGAAATAGAAATCTCGGTGTTTATCACTTATCATAAGAAAAAAAGATTACACCTTGTTTATCCTGATTATGACCATATTTTATCCACTATGGATAGCTAAATTTAAAAATTATAAAAGCTTGCCAAGCCTTGCAATTAAAATTTTAAAATTTAACTATCTGTAGTGGAATAAAATATGGTAATGAACAGGATCTTGTGGTGCAATCTATATTTATCCTTTTATTCTCATATTTACAAAGATACCTCTTGACAGATTTCGATATTTATGTATGAGCAATAGCTTACACTTTCATAGTGCATATAATCTCAAAAATTAATCTGTCATATCACTTTTGTATTAATTTAGTCAAAAATGCACACAAAAAAAACCCTCTCAATTTCATTGTTAAATTTCTGCGAGTTGAAAAAAAAGCATCTGCACTCAATTCAAAACATTTTCAACATTTTGGTATGAGCCTAGAAAGGTGCTATAGAAGAATCAAACTGTGTCTATGTAGGAAATGATTAAATGATAAAATTTCTTGTTTCCCTATCTACACAAAAATAGTAATGATGAAACTCTTATTTACATGTATTTAAGCAAAATGAATGTGGGAGATAAAATGCTTCAATAGATTGATTATATTAATGTAGAACAAATATTTGTTGATTGCCAGGGATATTTCTACTATTAGGTTTAATATTAAATATTTTTAACAGCTCATTATAGTATTATTATCTTCAAAAATGAAATGAGCATGCAATCAACAAAATTGTAAAGATGTGCATGAAGGAATGTAATTGTTGTCCTAAACCAGGAAGGAGAGATAATTGTAAAGCAGAATAACTCAAATAACTTAAAAGTCCTCTTCAAACTGCCAAGTCATGTTTTAAAAAATGAAATTGTTTGTTTTTCAAGTAAATTTAGGATTTTTGTTTGGTCAAGAATATAGTTCTTTATGAAAACAATGTTAAAAATAAATGAAATAAATTAACAAAATTTCTAAAATTTCACAAAAATGAAATTTGTAGATGTATCTGTATCCATGACTTCAATGATCCCGTGATCTACAAATTTGTACATCCAATCTTAACGATGATTGTAAATTAATGTTTTGATCTCAGTTGTAATTAGAGAATATATAGAATGGAAGGATTATTAATGTAACTGTAGTATATGTGTGAATTACTGTGAAAGAACTATTGTTCGTGGGGTTCCAATTTTCGTGGATTTCGTGGCTCCCTTAAACCACGTAATTAAGTTCCCAACGAAATGCATTTTTTTCAAAGGGTTTGAATGCATTGGATTCGAAACCACGAATTTAAGTACCCACGAAATAGTGATTATTATGAAAACCACGAAAATTGATGTCCACGAATAAAAGTACTTCCACAGTATACTAATCATAACTTTCAACATATTTACTTCATTGGATTCTAATGCAACATTTATGTAACAGACCATTTTGATTGGTCAGAGCTGATTGTAAAATACTTCAGATAGAGTAGGGTCCATGTCTACTCTGTTTCTATATCCACATACAAATACATTTGAACTTAGTACTAAAATTGGAAATTTGAGTATCTAAGGATGTCAATTTTGATTTGATAGTAAAAAATGACTTATTTTCAGGCTCTGCTACATTTCACCAGTAAAATGCAATTTTGATCATCAGATTTTTTAATGACCTTTGGGAGTCAAATAATATACTGTTATTGCTAATATGTATTTAACTATAGTCAGGTAAATTTCAAAACTGGTTTTAGTGAAAATGATTTAAAGGATAATGATTTTTCCTTTCAAAAATGTCATAAAAATGCTGCTTTCTTTGACTACTACTTTGGAGCAAAATCCTCATCATGAGACTCAAGTGTAAATTATTCTATGATGCTGTTTTTCTTGCTGTATCTTGGTTATACATAGTTCATGAGTATATGTGGTCATTTTAACATCAGTTTGCACAATTAAGCATTTTAGGCACTTAATTATTATATCAAATTAATAGAATTTAAAATTAATATCTGTAGCTCAAGTGTACATTGCTCAAACATAATGAATAATTTGATCACATTTTCAGTGCCATTATCCTGCATCTGTTTTATTCTGACTTATGAATATGTTTTAGGATGTAGTAAGGTGAAATTAAATAAATCAACCATTTTAAATTGATATTATAGAAAAGGCATCAGTAAAGGATCAAATTAAGCTAACAATTTTAATAGGTAATTGACCTCATTTTCAAGATATTTCGCATTTAAAAAAAATACAATCTAATGCAATTTTGCTTAATGGCCTTAAATGAGATACAATCTTTTTATAATTAGAAAATTGGATGTATCGGGGCAAAAAATATATGGGAATAATTTTGGTATATCAATTAACGCCAGATGGCAGCACGTTCAAAGTGGGACAAACTAAGAATTCGTGGCCAAAGGAACATAACTCGAGTCAAAATCGAAAAACCACGTGCAAAAACTACAAAAATTTACATTTTTAACAGTAAATCCAAAAAATTGCATAGGTTCGATTGTGATGAAATTTGCACTGCAGATATGTGAATAACAGATCTTTCATATGCTAGATTGGTTTTGGTGGGTCCCCAAGTAAACATACTGAAAATGCAGTTTTATAGAAAATTACCATCGTACGAAATGTTTAAAAATCTTGCATTTCTTACACAAAAATATTAAATTAAGAAACATTGTGCAGAAAGAACGTAAACATTCTCAAATTAAATATTTTACCTATATCAAACATTTAAAAACATCATTTCACAGTAAAATGTCAATTCAAACAAAAGGTCACAGATTTTTGTCTGGAGATTTATCTAACCTGATTCTTTACTGATATGCCTAAATAATGGATAAAACCTGAGAAATCAGAATAACTTATACAAATTTCAAAAACCTCACCTTACTACATTCTTAAAAAAAAAGTCAAATTATTGATGAACTTAAATTGTGCCTTCCATACATAGACATTTGCCTAGCCAAATGATAGTTCAGATAGTTCTTCTGTATGGTTATCTTGCTGTTTTGTCAGATCAATTTTGCATTTATTGGCTTATTGATTGCTTTTTTGTAAAAATTTTGCAGAGGTATGATTGTTAATTTAAAAGTATACTTGGGCAATAGTACTGGTAATTCCACCCCTTTGGTATACTTCTGGTTTCCTGTCTGTAGGAGCTTAAGCTTGAAAGGGACAATATGTTGTCAATGCTCTTAGAAGCAGGGAAGCAACAATTATACCTATAATACTCTTACAAAATCTAAGTTTCAGGGAACAGTTTTAAAGAAGGACTATAGTAGTATGTGAAAATTGTTTTAAATATATCTGCTAGTTTTAGATTGAAAGAGATTTAAAAAAAAACAGAAAACTTTTGATTGCTCTAGAAAAACGTTGTTTATTTTTTCTGTATGGTAAAGAAAACACAAAATGAAATTGATTTTCATAAAAACAAGGAGTTTTGTCAAATGTTGATACATTGTACTTGAAAACTTATTTGTTTGATATACCCAGTCTCTTCTTAGCTGGAAAAAGTATACATGGGAACCATAGTTTCAAGGTACCTTATTTTCAAGTACATTGATATAATGTTGAAAATACACTGAAATAATGTGGGTAGCAGGATACAGTTGGACTCATGTTACCATAAGATTGCACTTTACCAACAATATACATACACATAATTGAAACTGTTGCACATTCATAGTAGTTTTTCAGTCAGTGACAACTGTTGACTTTTGACAAAGGTTGAATAAAAAACATCATTTCTGTATATTTCATGAAGATAAATCTTCGTCAGTGTTAATTTATTCATATATCATGTATATTTTGTGTTATCTGGTATTCGGTTTATAGTCTAGCTTTAATTAAATATATTTTTGTTGTTGATAGAATTATGTATATTTAATTATTCAGATAATTGCAGTATATAAATGCCTTGTAATTCGGGTAGAAAATGTAATTAAAAATTATTTTTTCTGTTATTGATGAATTCTGTGTTGTGTAATTCATGATGTCATTGTGTATGTAAATCTTCATGTGATCGTTTTATTTTAGATACTATCATAGAAATCTTACAAAAAATTGGAAGTTTCAAGGTAAAAAAAATAGCAAATTACAAAATTTGGAAAATTGAATGTGCGCATTTGTTATTGCATTAATCATGATAAATGCCAAAATGTTTTATTATATGGAAACATTTATTCAACACCATTAATAATATATTTCTCTACAATTCACCAATTTATGGTAGCTTTGCTATAGATGAAAAATTTAAGAATATTGATGTTTTATTGTTATTTCCCAAAAATGCTTTCCATTTATTTATTTTTTTGCTTGAATCTTTAATCAATTTCATTGATCGTTGTTACTTGAGTCCCATCATCACTGTTGTTTCTATGACATGAAACTCATTGTGAATTTTTTTCATATACAGGTTTCAGCAACTTAAAAATGCAAAGCAATAATCTAGCATGTTTGTTTTTTTTTCACATAATCATTTAACATATAGAAAAAGACATATGTATTATAATTGTAATTATGTTTTTATCTTCATGGGATAATTTCTTTTAAAAAGAAATTCAGGTTTTTATATAGTGCTGTTTTGTTTCATGCAATTGAGACGGGAAGACATAATCAAAGACATTTATATTAAAAAAATTATCTGTGTCTTAAAAAATAATCTGTGTCACAGAGTACTGGTTTGCTTTCTTGCTTGCTCTTGCTTTGCATTGCATGCAGTTAAGTATTGCAATAAAAGACTTTGCAATGACCCGGAGGATTTTTTAATTTTAAGCTCAAATTATACATCAAAATTTGTATTATAAACAAACAACAGCCATTTTGATATTGTAAACTTTAGATAAAAACACAGAAAAAATAACTTGTAATTGTGTTACAAATTTTTGAAGTAAAAGAAAAACAGTAAATTTATTGGAAAATTGATTTATTTGGAAAATTGATTTATAGGGGAAATTGAATCTAGCTTTAATTCTATATTTTCTGTTGTCTACAAGGATAATTTATCATAATTTAAAAAATAAATATTTTATAAGGGATGATTATCCTTTGCTTTTTGACAGATTAGTCCAGATTTGTCCATTACCTTTCTGTTATTACATAGATGTTTTTGGCTTCATGTTGACTGCTTCCAACAAGTCTGTGTTTTCAACAAAATCGTCCCTGATTTATGCTGAATATAAATGACCTCTGACTCCAACATTTTTGACTACCTCAGAATAGTATCATCTTATAGTGTAAATAAATATCCAGATTCATTAGGCATTCTGTATAATTTGACCTGTTGATTGTTTAGGTTTTGTCAAAGCTGCTTTGTTGTGTAATTTATAACAAGGAATTTATTTCAAATATTCAAAATGAAATGTCTGAAGACAGATATTTGTAGGAATATATGACAAATTTGCAAGAGAGTACAAATGTGCTTTGACAATCAAAGTATGTCCAATCATCACACTTCTTAAGTAGGGATTTAAGTTTTTCATCATTTGTTCACAAATTTATTAATCACTAAAAATCTTGTTACATACCCTATATGGTAATTTTGGCAAGATTTTAATTTTTGCTATATTCACAAAGTTAATGGACACCCGAAAATTTATCAGCATTAATTTTGCAGATCTCTATACAGGGTTGATATTTACACAATTTTCAGCTCATGAAAATTTATGACCGGTGAAAATTAATACAAGAACAATTCACAAAATTTAACTGTTGCAAAAATTACCCACTATAGGGTAATCTATCATTTGTGTATAGCTTGTCATTTGGAGACTATATTCTAAATAAAAATGTGTTGTTATAGTTTCATTTGTTGTTGATTGTCGATGCCCTTCTGTAATATGTTGATAGTGTACCTTCTCGGACAACAGTAGTCCAAATTTGAAAATAATCATATTTAGTATTAGTATTTAACACGTAAAAATCCTATGATTTCATTGGATAAGCTAACGTCACTATATTTGAACAGCTATTTGTTTACCTTGACAGGGGGATACTATAGTTGACGACAGGACTATACCTCACGTTACTTCCGGTTTACTATACTTTGCCTCCTTTTGATTTCTTTTATGTTATGTACTAAATTAATTACGGACTTTTCCCTCGGGAACCATTTTGCTATAGTGTTGTCTGGTGCGAATAGTGCCCTCGCCTGTCGGCTCGTGCAATATACCCCCCAGACAACACTATAGGAAAAAGGTTCCCTATGGAGAAGTCCATAATAGATTAGTAAGGCCATGAAAAAAAAAATTATTGGTTCACAGGCCCTCCCTGATCTAGTTGGAGGCTTGAAAAAAGCCCCTCATTGACCCTATTTTTTGCAATTCCAGTAAAATAAAAATCAAAAATCACTTCCATCACTATATTTTTGGTGGTTTTTACAATGTAAAAAGCTGCCTCATCTATTTTTTAGCAAATAAAAAGATGAAAAAAATCACCTCCCTCCCTCATCTGTTTCAATAAAAAATGGCCTGAGAACCAACTAATTAATTTTATATGGCCTAATGTGTGGAGATTTTAATTCAGTATAATCCTCAGGAGTCAAGAAAATATAAGCTTTCAACTAAAGATTCTTGTTTATAGATATAAGTAGATAGAATTCATATATATTGTGAATGGCCATTGTTAGTCTTCTACCAGATTTGTGATTTTTTTACTTTATGATGAAAGCAATATAAAACGCCAAAAACAATTTTCTTATCAAGCTATGGTAGCTTTTATTCAGATTTTTTGAATAAAATTTAGTTTTTCATCCAAACTTTTACAGAGATCATGAATTACATGTACATATATATATATATTTTTATATCACATTTAGAATGTTGTGATAATATATAAATGGATATAGGGCATGTTTGTTATATCAGTAGACAATTAGATAGTATTGACCTTTTGTTGATAAGGTACACCAGTGGTGAAGTTTCCATTAGTTGTTGATCAGTTTCAGAGAAAAAAAATCTAATGCTTAGTAGATATGTTTTAGTGACAAAATGAAAAAAGGTCATTTCAATGATGAATTTCAAGTGATAAGTCTGTAAAAGGGAAAATTACTATATTTGTATTGATCACTGTCAGAGTATTTAATGAAATTTGAAATGGTATATACACCCTCATTATTCAGAGATTTTATAGTCCTTGAATATCATCACAATTTTACAGCTTAAGATTTCTATTTTAAACTTGGTAACACAAAAAATAACATGTGCAAATTAGGAAGTAATAAGTAACTTTTTATCAGTTTTTGGCTGGGTCAGTTATTAGCACAAATGTGGTTACAGATATATCATAATTAATAAGTCAACTAAGTCCCTTTCTCTTGATAATAATGTGATGTTTAGCTGAGTATATTTTTGTGATCGATTAATGAAAATTGTCATTATGCCATTTCATAAACATACAGTAAATATTTCATGTTTGTTTTGTGAAATTAAAAGATTATCTGTACTTTCTCTGTTACAAACTTGCTTTATCTTATGAGTTGCTGATAAAGTATTATTACTTTGGTGCCAATCCCTCACCTGAAATGGCTGCTAGCAGGGATCATTTTAAAATTGTGTCCTACAGATCCATACTAAATCCAAGATGGCAGGCAGTTTAGAAAATCTTTAAGTAGTGTACCATATATAAAAGTAATCTTTGTAGGTGAAAAATAAGACCCTTTGATTTGGAAGTTAATTATTATACTATATTACCCCCATTAGACTATATGTTGCAATCATTGTCCAGGTGAACGATACAATCTCTTGAAAACCTGTAGTTGTATCAGGCACTTGAATTGATAACTTTGCTGTGATGTGTCAAGAACCATGGTAGATGTCTTTGGACTTCAAGGTCACACTAGTCATATTCTGGAAAAGGTTCAGTGGGATTTGTCATCTCTAAAGTGTCCATATCTATCATTTTTCCATCATCCATCTGTTATCATTTAAATTTTCCCATTTTGGTCATATCCTCAGAAACTACTGGAGCAATTCAACCAAATATACAGGAATTCTGTTATCTGACGTTACATCACAGTGCTGGATTGACATTTCAGATTGTGAATTGATATAGGTAGGTGGAGTTATCAAAATTACTGTAACCTATACAATCTTTATAATATTTTTATACCCCTTGCTTTAGCGGGTGGTATATAGTGATCATGGTGTCTGTTCGTTTTTCTGTCTGCCATAGGGTACATAATTTGTGGCGACTACTCCTTCTACCCCACTTGTTTAAATCCAATGAAACTAGTACATATTGCCATTGTGCACCAGCTATTTAAAAAATATGATTTGAATTGTATTTTTTTAGTGATTTTTAGTTCGCCTCAACGAAGTTGAGGGGGACTATTGGAGTACCCCCGGCGTCCTCGTCCGCGTCCTCATTTGGGTATATATCTTAGTAACTATGCAGTCTAGGGTCATCAAACTTTGCATGCAGGTGCATCTTGGGTTAACTCACAGCCTCCAAGAAAATTAGGTCTCTGACCTATATTTTCCGCTTCAGTGGCTTGCATTCAAATTTACATTTTAGTTCATATCTCAGTTACTATGCATAGTACAATAATCTAACTGTGCATGTGCATGCATCTCTGGTGGTAGGTCAGCATCCAGGCAAAATAAGGTCACTTTGACCTATATTTTCCGCTTGAGTGACTTACATTCAAGTTTACATCCGAGTTCAGATCTCAAACACATTCAAGTTTACGTCTGAGTTCAGATCTCAGTCACTGAACATGGTAGGATCATCTAACCTTGCATGTGCATGCATCTCTGATGGTAGGTCAGCATCCAGGGAAAACTAGGTCACTTTGACCTATATTTTCCGCTTGAGTGACTGACATTCAATTTTACATCCGAGTTCAGATCTCAGTCACTGTACATGGTAGGATCATCTAACCTTGCATGTGCATGCATCTCTGATGGTAGGTCAGCATCCAGATCAAATAAGGTCACTTTGACCTACATTTTCCGCTTCAGTGACTTACATTCAAGTTTATGTCCGAGTTCAGATCTAAGTCACTGTACATGGTAGGATCATCTAACCTTGCATGTGCATGCATCTCTGATGGTTGGTCAGCATCCAGATCAAATAAGGTCACTTTGACCTACATTTCCCGCTTCAGTGACTTACATTCAAGTTTATGTCCGAGTTCAGATCTCAGTCACTGTACATGGTAGGATCATCTAACCTTGCATGTGCATGCATCTCTGATGGTAGGTCAGCATCCAGATCAAATAAGGTCACTTTGACCTACATTTTCCGCTTCAGTGACTTAGATTGTGACGTACATTCAAGTTTATGTCCGAGTTCAGATCTCAGTCACTGTACATGGTAGGATCATCTAACCTTGCATATGCATGCATCTCTGATGGTAGGTCAGCATGGAGGCAGAATTAGGTCACTTTGACCTATATTTTACGCTTGAGTGACTTACATTCAAGTTTACGTCCGAGTTCAGATCTCAGTCACTGTACATGGTAGGATCATCTAACCTTGCATGTGCATGCATCTCTGATGGTAGGTCAGCATCCAGGCAAAATTAGGTCACTTTGACCTATATTTTCCGCTTGAGTGACTTACATTCAAGTTTACGTCAGAGTTGATATCTCAGTCACTGTACATGGTAGGATCATCTAACCTTGCATGCGCATGCATCTCTGATGGTAGGTCAGCATCCAGGCAAACTTAGGTCACTTTGACCTATATTTTATGCTTGAGTGACTTACATTCAAGGTTACGTCTGAGTTCAGAATTCAGTCACTGTACGTGGTAGGATCATCTAACCTTGCATGTGCATGCATCTCTGATGGTAGGTCAGCATCCAGGCCAAATTACGTCACTTTGACCTATATTTTCCACTTGAGTGATTTACATTCAAGTTTATGTCCGAGTTGATATCTCAGTCACTGTACATGGTAGGATCATCTAACCTTGCATGTGCATGCATCTCTGATGGTAGGTCAGCATCCAGGCAAAATTGGGTTGCTGCGACAAAGTGCCACAACGAGGCGAACTTTGTAATCATAGATTACCTATGTTTATGCCTCCGCGACCCGCGATGACAAGTTGGGGGGGGGGGTTTACCTTCGTCCGTCTGTCTGTCCCATCTCTGATCGGCTATTATTGCGGATACTGTAAACCGGGAAATTTTCGCGCTTTCTGTATTTCGCGGTAAATTGACAGGATTTTAGTTCGCGCAGTTTTGAATTCGCGCTGCCAAATTGTTGACCATTGATTTCAATACTAGACAAGTATAATATCACCATTTTATTTTCGCGCTTCCATTTCAAACGCGAAAATCGCGAAAATTAAACTGCCGCGAAAATTTCCCGGTTTACAGTAACTCCTCCCACAATATTAATGCTACATTTATTTTACTTTGCACAGTGATAAGGCATGGATTGAAGATGTGCATATTGTCATGGTTTAGGTTTTGGTAATAAAATTGTGATTTGAGGGGTAGATTGTTTTGTGCAATTTTTTACGAAAATATGTGTTCTTGAACTGCTATTCCGGACAACTCCTCCAACAATATTAATGCTACATTTATTTTACTTTGCACAGTGATTAGGCATGGATTGAAGATGTGCATATTGTCATGGTTTAGGTTTTTGCGAAAAATTGTGATTTTGAGGGTTAGTTTAACTTGGCCAATTTATCAAAATGTGTGTTCTGGAACTGCTATTCCGGACAACTCCTCCCACAATATTAATGCTACATTTATTTTACCTTGCACAGTGATTAGGCATGGATTAAATATATGCATATTGTCATAGTTTAGATTTTGGCCAAAAATTGTGATTTTGAGGGGTAGTTGAACTTGGCCAATTTATCAATATGTGTGTTCTGGAACTGCTGTTCTGGACAACTCCTCCCACAATATTTATGCTACATTTATTTTACTTTGCACAGTGATTAGGCATGGATTGAAGATATGCATATTGTCAAAGTTTAGATTTTGGCCAAAAATTGGGATTTTGAGGGGTAGTTGAACTTGGCCATTTTATTGAATAATTAAATACCGAAGTTAATGTGTATTCTGGAACTGTTATTACAATATTAAAGCCACAGTTATATCAATTCTTAGTAATTGGATTTCCATGTTTTATATCCAACTGCAGGGGCATCATATGTGTCTTACAGACACAAACACAGTAGCTAAATTCATCCAAAACTTGAGTGAAAACACATTGGAAAAAACTTGAATGATGGCAGCTGGGGCATTTACTTTCTGGTTTTACATCTGGAATCAAATGGGAGAGCGGGGGTATGCTTTTGTGAGCTTTGCTCACAGTTATTCTAGTTTTAATTGAAATGTGTTTTGAATTATTGTAACTGTTATATTGGAAATTCGAATAAAATGTCAAATGTATGCTATTATTTTGAGAAATGAATGAATAAATCGAAGGATGAAATTGCTTATCTCACCTGGTAAAATACTGGGTGTTTCACTGCCAAAACAGTAAGTTAAAGTGATCAGATTAGAGAATATTTGGAAGGTCCTTTTCAAAAATTACAATGATTTCCTTGTGATACAATTAAAACTTGGTGTCCAGTACTGAAAATCTGACTCTCCCACTAGTCACATTTTAACAATTTTTTCTTAAATTTTTGAAGCAAATCAAATATATTTAAAGAGAGTATGGTGGTATTTAACAACGTTAGGATCAGTCAACAAACATGTTCTCTATTGAGCACATAGTTTTTCATTGGATGTTACGGGCAAAATGATGTAGATTGATTTAAACTGAATGTGGAATGATGATAAAAAATCCTTAATTTTTATTTTTTTCATTAAAAGGCTGTTAGTGCTGAAAACGTTTAGCATTGCACTATGGGGATAAGATATTTTCCTCAGACTCTTGATGCAATTTGATCAAACTGTTCTTCACAAATAAAAATCATCATTGAAGAATAACCAACTAACATGGATTATAGTTTATAACGGTTATAAAGAACAACAGCAGTAGAATACCAAAGCATCAAAGCACAAGTATGGCATGCCGTTTTTAGCTCATCTCGCGAAGTGAGGGGGCTTATGTGATACCCCTAGCGTCCGCGTCCGGTTAGGAAGAATGGTTAAGGTCCATTCCTGCTTATTGACATGCCCCACATCAACCATACTGGTATGTATGATGCGTTTTTGGTTGACAACAACAGTGCATGCTTCGGATGCTGTCTCTGACCTACATTTTACGTATGAGCCACTTGGTTAGGTAGAATGGTTAAAGTCCATTCCCGCTTACTGACATGGCCCACATCAACCATATTGGTATGTATGATGCATTTTGGGATGANGTCCATTCCCGCTTACTGACATGGCCCACATCAACCATACTAGAATGTATGATGCGTTTTGGGATGACAACAACAATGCATGCTTCGGATGCTGTCTTTGACCTACATTTTATGCATGAGCGACTTTGTTAGGTAGAATGGTTAAAGTCCATTTCTGCTTAATGATATAGCCCACATCAACCATACTGGTATGATGTGTTTTTGGTTGACAACAACAGTGCATGCTTCGGATGCTGTCTCTGACCTACATTTTACGCATGAGCCACTTGGTTAGGTAGAATGGTTAAAGTCCATTCCCGCTTACTGACATGGCCCACATCAACCATATTGGTATGTATGATGCATTTTGGGATGCGGACTGGAATGCATGCTTCGGATGCTGTCTCTGACCTACATTTTACGCATGAGTGACTTGGTTAGGTAGAATGGTTCAAGTCCATTCCCGCTTACATCAACCATACCGGTATGCATGATGGGTTTTGGGGTGACAACAACAATGCATGCTTCGGATGCTGTCTCTGACCTACATTTTACGCATGACTGCATCTGTTTAAACGAATGATTATAGTCCATTCCTGGTTATTGATATGTGCAACATGTGACAATGCTGTGCAACAAGGTGAGCTTAGCAGGGTGTGGCTGCTTTCTATGTTTATATTTATTCAATTTTAAGATATCTTATTTAATTTATATGAAATCTTTATTAGTTTATAAGATATCTTATTTAAATTGAACTTAATAAGATATCTTATTCAATTTATAAGATATCTTATTTAGTATATAAGATATCTTTTTAATACATCAGATATCTTATATCTCTATTAGTTTCTAAGATATCTTTAAAAGAAATTATTTAAAAGATATCTTAATTATTTTATATAGTTAATAAGATATCTTTTTAACTAAATAAGATATCTTAATTGATAATTGAGATATCTTATATATTTAATAAGATATCTTTAATAACAGTTTAATAAGATATCTTATTTAATAATTAAGATATCTTAATTAGTTTATAAGATATCTCATTTAGTTTATAAGATATCTTATTAAACTTAACAAGATATCTTGAAAGTGGAATAAATATAAAAACGGCGTGTCATACACAAGATTACATAGGACAAGGGAAAAGCAAGAAAACCAGAAGACGGAAGATCAAAGACACTACATGCCCACAAAACATACAGCACTATAAATACAACACAAAAAACTAAAGCACTATCAGTGTGAACTCTAAAAAAAAAATAGAGTGACATCAGGTGCTCTGGAAGGGTAAGCATGTCCTGCTTTGTTTACAGCACCCGTCACACTGTCAGTGGATCAATTTATGGTAAAGTCAAAATCCGGGTAGACGTGAATCTAGCTGAACATGTCCTTTTTCATTTTGAAACTGACTTTTCATATCTATCTATGACGTCGTTGTGACGGCCATAGAATTTCTGAATGGACAAAGGTAACAACGGTTGAATATATCATTGACTCTGCATTTTTATGACAGTGCTTTTGCTCTTTCCACAAAGTCACTGTATGAAGAACAAGCTCTACAGTAACGAAGGTTCAGTAATATACAAAATTTTCCAAACAGGTCAAATTCTAAAATAGTACGCTGGCCTCTGACTTCAAACGTCTTTCAGAGAAAACAAAGGTGAAAGCGCTGTGGATAAATGGTAAAAAAGTGCATTTTGAGAAACATCCCATAGATTCATGGAATCATTGAGAACCTGTCCCAATATTAAAATTAAGGTGAGAATTTTCTCTTGCTGCTGGACAATAAAGAAAATCAATCAAGTGCGAATTCGCACGGTTACACAGATGATAATTATGCTTGCTTTTATCGTTCCAAAACGAACTGGAAGTTATATTAATCACAGATGAACTCTGTACCTTTTCCGAGGCCTGTACCTTTTCCGAGGCCTGTTTTATGAACTCTGTACCTTTTCCAAGGCCTGTTTTATATCGACAACACTTTTCTTTTGGAATATGACAAACGTGAGTCGATACCTTAAAGCAATTCGAGCTGTGATTTTTCAATTGTTTGGTTCCAGAAGAATTCATTATTTCAAGATATGATATGCTGAAATTAAGCAGTTTCAGGCTGTATACCTCGTAAAAACATATAAAAAGCTTCAGTGAACATTAAAGAAAACGTAACATGAATTAAACCATTTGCTGCCCAGCAAATAATTTATTCTCGAATGAATCGTATGCCTGCGACCCCAGGCCGAAGTTTTGTCGATATGTTGCACATTTGTTTATGTCAACTATAAGTAGCATCTCGGTCAGGTCCGATATCAAAGGCGTCCATGACTGTTGAAAATCGCATGCAAAATTATGAAGTATTCCTAGCGTTTTTTAGCTCACCTGAAGGGTCAGTGTGAGCTATTGCCATCACTTGGCGTTCGTCGTCCGTCCGTTAATTTTCACATTTTGATCTTCTCCTCTGAAACCACCGGAGCAAATTCAACCAAACTTTACAGGAATGATGTACTAAAGGTCCGTAACAAAGATTGCTCATTTTGTTCGGATCAGATAAAAATCATGGCTGCCAGCACGAAACATAGTTTAACCTTGGACCCTAAGGGAGAATCACATTTTCATCTTCTCCTCTGAAACCACTAAAGCAAATTCAACCAAACTTGACAAGAATGATTCAACCAAACTTTACAGGAATGATGTACTAAAGGTCCTTTACTAAGATTGCTCATATCTTTTTGATCCGACAAAAAACAGGGCCGCCAGTACAGAACTTGTATTTAACATTGGACCCTATGGGAAAACATCATTTTCATCAACTCCTCTGAAACCACTGAAGCCAAATCAACCAAACTTTACAGGAATGATGTATAGAAGGTCCTTACCAAAGATTGCCCATTTTATTCCGATCTGACAAAAAACATGGCCGCCAGCACGGAACTTATATTTAACATTGGACCCTATGGGAAAAACGTCATTTTCATAAACTTCTCTGAAACCACTGAAGCAAATTCAACCAAACTTTACAGGAATGATGCATGGAAGGTCCTTTACAAAGATTGCTCATTTCTATCCGATCAGACAAAAAACATGCCCTCCAGCGCAGAACTTATATTTAACATTGGACCCTATGGGAAAACCATCATTTTCATCAACTCCTCTTAAACCACTGAAGCAAATACAACTAAACTTCACAGGAATCATGTATGAAAGGTCCTTTAGAAAGATTGCTCATTTCGTTCTGATCCGACCAAAAACATGGCCGCCAGCACGGAACTTATATTTAACATTGGACCCTATGGGAAAACATCATTTTCATCAACTCCTCGGAAACCAGTGAAGCAAATTCAACCAAACTTTACAGCAATGGTGTATGGAAGGTCCTTACAAAACTTCCTTATTTTATTTCACTCGGACAAAAAACATGGCCACCATCACCATGCAGAACATCGAAAACCTCGTTTTTCAGCATTTTGTCAGGTGAGCGTTATGCATTAGATGTATTGATACGACATGATGCGTCTTTAGAGCTTCTACAAATTTGAAAAGATACAGCTCATATAGGCCTTTTCAAAAATCATTTGGTCCGCTCTTCGGCCCTCGGCATTTAAATACAATGAAACAGTTCCGGTTATCAACCCAGCACGGTAGGTGTTGTTCATCCTGAACACAGTTCATAACACTGTTCATATTATATAACTTTGGCATTATTTACTGTGACACTACACTAATTTCGTTAGAATAAAATGTATTCTAGTGATTAAGTTGTGTATTGTTAGCCAACCGTACAAGTGATAACCAGAAGCGAAAAGTGTTTGTATCTCCATTTGATCGAAGATTTCCAATCCAGGAAAAGATAACAACAATTTTTGAAAAGGACTATTGCTTAAAATAACTTTAACGGTTGAGTGATTTTGTTTACACTGTTGCGGTGCACAATTCATTCGCACATTTGCAAAAATTATAGTCAAATTCGGGTTTGCTTTGATTTTATTTACCGAAACAGTCTTTTGGCTGGTTTTCCTTTGTCACGTCATAATTGATTGGCAATGAGAAAAAAAAAACGAAAAAAAAAATCTCATGGATAAAATGTAAATTTATGTGAAAAACGGTCAAAAATTGGCAAACTTCGACCTTGTCTCTTAAAAAAAAAACAAGCTTGGTGGTCCATACTTTTATTGCGGATTTCAAGTTAGTAGACTGCCAACGTCTTCATTTGTGCCTATTTCAACCAAATCTGATGGATGTAAAAATAATTGTGCGGTTATGCGGATGTAAACTTGGATTCTATTGGCTGATTAACCACCTGCTAAATAACCATGACTGCCCTACACATGACAATCAATTATCATGATAATGTAGTGTTTCACCTACATGTAGACCAAAGTCATTCAAAAGCGTACATATAAGAATTGTACATAAGGACAAAATTCACAAACATGCAGTAAGCATGGATAAATAAACATATCGTAATTAAAGTTTACCATAGTTTACTTCCACGTAATGTAAAACTAATTTCAGCCTGATATTTAAATTAAAAAATACATCTATACTTGGAATAACATGTAAATTATATGAAATATTTTATTTGCATTCATTTTCAAAGGTTTTCGCTCCATGTATCACGAAAACGCCATGTAAACTTTATACAATATTTACCTCGAGTTCAAGGTCCAATGAACTGGATTTATTTCGATTCATAGCAAGTTAAAAGCATACACTATTTATACCGAAATATTGTACGTTACTTAGATAATATAATATAGAAAGAGATAATACCGACAGTAAGGTATGAGATAAATTTCAGGGAAACCTCACCTCACCTATCTTCTTCGTGCCCGCTGGCACATAAGATCCTGATACACTGTATCCAGTTCATCCGGCCTCTTGCCTCCACTCTTGCCTGTGCACAAGTGTTCCATCCAATTTGGTCTCTCTCTTGATCTGTTGTTCTCCTCCAGGTTGTTTTAGGCCGTCCGACTTTCCTGCTGCCCTCTGGATGACATGTTAGGGCTGTTGTGCATATCCTCTTACTGTTGTCAAATCGGAGGATTATGCTCAATCTATTTCCATTTTTTCAGCATAATTGTTGAACTGATGTTTGTTGTTCTCGTTTTTGATGTAGTTCTTATATTGTTTTTTTTCAGGCCATCTGACTTTGAGTCTTCTTCTTAGGTATCTGTTTTGAAATGTATCAAGCTTTTTCTTGTCTCTCTATGTTGTTTTCCAGGTTTCACTTCTGTAGGTAAGTACTGATACAACAAGCTGTTCAACAGGCTGTAGAAAATTTTAAAGTTTTCCAAATCTTATTTAAGCGCCGGAATTGTTGTCAGCTTTTTCTGCTTTTGATATCTAGGTCACAACCTCCTTCTGATGTTACAATGCCCCCTAGGTATGTATGGGATTTATTTTAAGGCCAACCTGTTTCGCATGTTCATGTAGTTTTTGAGTTTCGCTTTGAATGTCTTGTTACTTTGATGACAGAAGTGCTAGATCGTCTGCAAAATCTAAGTCTTCAAGTTTAGTTGTAAACTTCCACCTTATTCCAGTTGGTTCCCTTTCTGTTGTCTTCTTCATGATGTAGTCACTGACTAGGAGGAATAGGAATCCGGACATAGTGCAGCCCTGTTTCACACCAGTTGTTACTCTAAAACACTTTGATTCTTCACCATCAACCAGTACCGAACACTGGAAGTGTCATAGAGTATTTTATCATTTTGATTAATTTGCCGGTATGCCATAGTGTATATAGGCTGTCTCTGTGAATTGAGTTAAAAGCATACATAAACACATTTGATCTATGCATACCGAAATATTGAACGTGACTTAGTTAAAATAATATGGAAAGACATAATACCGATAGTAAGTTATGAAATATCTTTCAGGAAACACAGTATTAGATTTATCATATGCAAGTAATCATATTCATTTTAAGGCGAGATATTTATTGAGCTAAAAGATAGTTGGTATATATTTTTGTAATGGTAGGATTTTCATTTTAATGAGTATTTCTAATGGCAACACCGTTTTGATTTAAGAATAGGTCATACTCTTTTTACAACTCTAACATTTGGTATATCTTCTGATAATTTTAGCTACCATCGTCTCTGGCGAGACAAAAATGAGGTCACGTGTCATGGTCAAGATTTTGAGGTAATTTACTTTTGTAACAAAAGAGATGCGTATGCTCAAAGATTTTTTTAATTTGTTATTCATAAGATATGTCAAATGCTAAGTTGTATTAGCCCACTTAGCCAAAAGGGCCATGATATTGCCTTCGGTTGGCTTCTGTCGTCTTCGTCGGCGTTAACTTTTCAAAGATCTTCCCTTATGAAACTGCTGGGCCAATACTCACTAAACTTGTCCTGAATAATCTCCTGGGTCTAAATTACAAGTTTGAAATTTGTAAGGCCATAGATGGAACAACATGGACACTGTTACTTGTGGAAGGGCATTTCGTTTTGCTACAATATCTAATTCAAATTACCTTGAGTTGCAATGTATTTTATTAATTTGAACAGTGAATTTTAAGTGGTGATGCTATAACATGTGTAAAATTTGTAATTAAACGATTATTTCCAAACTTGGAGGTACATAAATTACTATTTGTGCAAAGTTTTTTTCTGAGTCGATGCGTATTTGAAAAACAAAAGTAAATCTTGGTGAATTTTCAACCAAACTTTTGTCTTATAAAATAGGTGATACCATGCCATCCACTGCGTGGATGACAGTGCATGATAATTAACTCGACAGCCAGAGATGCTCAGATACTTTTTCTTTTTTCTTGCAAACAATACGGTATTCCTTTGATTAATTCTTGTATTCTTAATATGACATCAGTATCTTACCAAGCCTGGAGCAGATAAAGAATCATGTTGTTGACATCCAAATGACTTTTGTGAACGTAAATGGCGTCAACATTTCAACAAAACTGGTGTCATGAGGTCATGCTCGCCCACTTGCTAATGCCAATCCATCACCAGCATGAGATGTGCGTTTATAAGTTCCCGTGTCTCCCGGTTCTTCAGGTAAGTCGCCTCAAGTTAAATGTTCCCCTTTCCGTTTCATAATATAGAGGAGAGACATAATTCCGGTAGTGAGTTTGAGATATTATTCAACGAGCACTGTATTATATAATTCAGAGAGCACTATATTAAGTCTATCATACGTTAGTACACACATGCATATAAAAGTGTCATTTGTTGAAACTTTTAGAAATATTTGATACATCTTTTGATTGTTTAGTGATAGGATATTTCATAATTTAATAAATAAAGAACAAACTACCGAAGTTAACGTTAAATTGAAATGAGTATTTCTTGTGGAAACAAGTTTTTGATAGAAGAATAAGTCGTAGTATTTGACAAATTTTTACATTTAGTATATCTTCTAAATTGTAAGAAAGGTTTTCCAACTTAAAACGTATATTCCCTGTATTTATGTCTGTCATTTTATACTGAAATTGTTAACCCTTAACCTTGACTTGCAAGTTATTTTTTAATTTGAACATTGAGAATATTTTTAGAAAGTTTATTGAAGGAGCTATAATATCATATAGGAAAAATGAAAGGATATGGAGTGAATGTACATGTGACAAAAACGCACACGATACATACATGTTTAATATTTGTAATTAGACCATTCATTTAAGTATTTATAAATATAAAGTTCTTAGAGGCATATGGATTACTATAGGTGTGCTAAATGTTTCATAATGTTTAAAAACACACCAAACCATAGGAGTTATAATGCCACCCTCTTTGTGGTTGACGGTGAACGAGTACCTCTCCGTGTCTACGTTTGTCTTTGGTCTTTTTTATTGGTTTCCTTGTCAAGTTCCCTGGTAAATTATGGCACGTAGTTGTGACTTTCGGCCATTGTAGGTGTTTCCTGTTATCTGGTATTATTATTGCTAATCAACTCATTAGCCAGAGATGGTCGTTTTTTTTTTAATTTTTATTTTTTTACAAAAATACGACTCTATTTTGATTAATTCTTGTATTCTTATGATACTAGTTTCTTACATAGACTAGAGCACAGAAAGAAAAAATACCATTTAATGTAAATATAACATAGATAATAGTAAAACCTGCATGTGATAGTTCCAAACGAACTGGAAATGACATTGACACAGATAACCTGTGTATCCATACTTATGTCTTTATTATCTTGATCTTTTATTTGAATATGACAAACGAGAGCTGGTATCCAAATAGTTTTTGTGCACTTCTTCAGTAGACAGCGATTGCATTTCAAAAAGAGCTCAGATTTGTTTCAAAAGCTGATGCCATATGGCCTTCTGCAATTTCCAATCCATCATCAGAGTGAGATGTGCGTATGTAAGTGCGCATGTCTCCAGGTTCTCCCAGGTAAGACGACCTGAGCTAAGGTAAGGGAACTGTTGAGGATTACCATGCATATTGTTAAATATTCCTCTTTACGTCTTACATTTCGAATTGTATAATAGAGGAGAGACATAACACCGGTAGTAAGCTTTGAGATACCATTCAGATATCACTTTATCAGGTTTGTCATACGTTATTTGACATATTCCTTAATAAGTGAGACATTTGTTAAAAAAAAAAGATTTGATTCATCTTTTAAATTGTTAGTGATAGGATATATGAGTATTTCTTGTGACAAAAGTTTTTGAGATAAGCTGTTTGACAATTTCTTACATGTGGTTGCAAGAAAAGGTTTTTATATCAAAAAATGTATTCCCTCTTGAAAGGTATGTCATTTTACACTGAAATTGTTTACCCTACTTACATTTACTGGCACCTGCATTTACTTTTTGATATGAATATTGGGAATATCTTTAAAAAAAATGGCCAAGTCAATTATAATGAGGAGTTATGATGCCATCTTCTGCATGGCGGACAGTGTATGACAATTAACTCACCAGCCAGAAATTGTCAGATATTTTTTTTCTATCTATTTCATAAATAATACGATCTCCCTTTGATTAATTCTTACATTCTTATGACACAAGTTGCTAAGAAAGGCTAGAGCAAAGAAAGAGAAAATACCATTTAATGTAATTTCACATAGATAGTAGCAAAGCCTGCATATCATCGTCCCCAGACGAACTGGAAGTTATATTGACCACATATGAACATACCAATACTGATTTCTTTATTATATCGATGACACTGGAGATTGAAATCTTTCTTTTGGAATACAACTGGTAATGTTGCTGACATCTAAATAGTTTTTGAGTAGAAGTTTTATCACGTCTTCAGTAAATGGAGTCTGCATGCATTAAAAAAAACTCAAATACTAAGTTCATTTGCCATCCCATCGTCAGAGTGAGATGTAATTGTCCATTTCTTCTTGTCTTCTAGGTAAGTCGACCTTCTTTAAGGCCACGAAATTGAGGAAGGCAATGCTCCTAGTAATATGGTGATCATTGTTAAAATGTTAAGATCTTTTGATATACATTGACGAAAAGGGACGTTTGAAATCTAAGCTATGTGACAAATGTGATGACTTTAACTTCCAACTGTGAACTTTCCCTTTCTGAGCAGCAATATGCCTACCTTTCCAGCATATGGAGTAAGCATTTCACAGTTGATTCGTTTCTGTCGAGCATACAGTTTATACAGTGATTTTTTGAACAGAGCAAAAACACTGTCTTAGAAGCTGCTTAGTCAGGGATTTGTTCAGTATTTGTTACTTTCATCCCTTCAGAAATTCTATGGCCGTCACCATGACATCATTGAAAGACATGACGTGACTCTTTCCCAAATAAAACCGGACATTTTCAACTAGATTTCACATCTTCATGGATTTGACATGACCGGTTTTGACCCAACCCTGGGTTAACTCACTGATAGTGTGACGGGTGCCATTAGTGGAGCGGGTTATACTTACCCTTCCGGAGCACCTGATGTCACTCCCGATTTTTATGGGAGTTCACACTGTCGGTGGTTTTACTTTGTGTGTTGAAAAATTTTTTTTGTTTTGTCTTCGTTTGTTATGTTCATGCGACTGGTTTTCCTGGTTAATGTATGAATACTCAAGAGACTTACGACAGCTTTTCAAATTTTTACCTTGGTACTGTTTGAGGGTTAGCGTAGTAATACGTACCATGGATTTTTATTGGTTTCGTCCAAGGGTTAGAAAATGTCAATTCCAATCAGCCTCAAATCAGAACTTTCAAAACTACATACCTCACTGATCGTGTGACAGGTGTCACTAGTGGAGCAGGACATGCTTACCCTTCCGGTGCACCTGATGTCACTTCCGGTTTTCATACGAGTTCAAACTGTGAGTGCCTTAGTTCTTAATGTCGCCTTTTTATTTCCGTGCATTGTAGATGTCTCACGTCCATGTTTTGTTTTTGTTTTTCTCTGTTTCCATGTTTTGCAATTTCTTAGGACTTCACGTTTTGTGATTATCACTTCCCTTGTTCATTCGGTATTCTGCTGCCGTTGTTTCCTTCAGGTCTGATATTAGGTTATATGACGATTCTCGTGAAAGAATAGAGACATACCTTAGAAACAGGCAAAAAATACTTATTTGTAGATTGTTAAGATGTTTGATAGTGAGAAAAGGCATGATTCACTGTTTCTGGGTGTTTTCATAATTAAACTCAGTACAGAACTTTCTACTTAACTGCCGCGAGCAAATCAGATCATGCCTACCTTTACTAATGCTAATATTTTTCGCATAGGTTCACACTGCTCCCGGTTCAATGTGTTGACGATAATTTAACAGTGATAAAGATAATGAGTACATTGGATAAAGTTTCTACAAATACATGGAAATGGAACAATACTGTTGCATTCATCTTGAAGCCCACTATGAGGCCTTCAACAATGAGCTTTTGCCATACCTCATGTCAGTTCAAAATGACCTCTATCACCGTTATGAGCAAATGTTTTTTTTTTGCTGAATGTCGAACAAAGATACATCCATGCTGGTTTTAGTCACGGATGCGGGATCGTCAACTTACATAAAATACGAAAAAAGTGTTCTGGCGGCTGTTGTCATCCTCTGCGCGACAAATAAACACATGAAAGATGATTGCAACTTATCGAGTCAATTGCTAAAAAATGTCAGATCAGAACAGTGAGATATGGGTTCTATAAACAAAATGATGAAAATAGTATTTGGTAATTACAAAAAAGTCAAATTTGAAAGTATGAGTCTGCAATTATGTTGTATTCTTGATATTTCCGTTTTTTATTTCCTTTTTTGAATTTTTGATGTGCGAAAATTTTCCTTCTGCAGATTATTTGTATTGTGTGAATTATTGTTTTTGTATTTGTGTCATCATGTTTGTAGTTTTCTGACGTAGTTAATGTTTCTTATATTACATTTTCTTTAAATAGGTTCCCAACTGTCCACTGTCCAAAACATTGGCTTAGTTTTTGAGTTTGGGTCGATGGAAATTCACACGGCTTTCTGTTTGTTTTAAATGTTAGTACAACTATCAAATTCATATTTTAAGTGTTGTAGTACGGTTTTGTGGTCAGGTTTTCCTTAACTTCATATTTGTAAAGGGTTCCCTACATCTGAGTAATGTTTTCCGAATAGATTTGGTTGGAAATTCACGAGACCTGTTCTGCCACTTCCGCGAACATGTTTCCATACCTATCAGAAAATGTTAAAACTTGATAGAAATTATAGAATAACTCTTTTTTGAAATGGTTGAGAATTGTTGAATTATTTATTTAAGTTTTGTCCTAAAGATGTATTTTTTTAATTCACCTGCACCCACTGGGGTTCTTAAACAGTTTGACCTGTTTTGGCTGAAATTCTTAAAGATTACTTGTGGCCCGGAATTCTATAAGTGCCAACAATAACTTTTATTTCTTTAACATTGGAATTTCTCTTATCCTTCAAGTAAAAAACTAACTATAATCCATTAATGTTGAAAAAGAATTTTCACCCAGGGTCTGTGACAGTTTGTGTCTTCTGATCCAAATTTTTTGGGGACATTTTTGGAAATTCTTAATGACCGCAAAATGCTTGGAATTCTGTACGTACCAACAAGACCTTTTTATTTGTTTTAGACATTTTTAATTTACTATCTGAGAGAAAACAATTTTTCGATGAAAGTTTGTCTTGTTAGTGCATAAGAGATTGAAACCAAAGTTTTAATCAGACGTTAGTATGTTTCAAGTATGTGTCAAATAACTAAATACCGAAGTTACTGTGAATTTAATTTCTGCATATGCGCATTTCGACAACTTATGTCTCTTCAGTGCAGATAAAATCTAAACGTTTGGAAGACAATAAACTCAAAGATATGTAAAAACTGATAGAGATTAAATAACCAATATGATCTAAATGTAAAGCCGAAAATCAGCTAAGGATAGAGCTTTGCATGAGGGAGATGCTCCTTAGTTTTCAACAGAATTTACAATAATTTAGATATTGTAAGGTTTCAAATAGAAACGGCTTTCGGGTCAGCACCGAAGTACTGACTACTGGGCTGGTGAATACCCTCGGGGACTAACAGTCCACCAGCAGTGGCATCGACCCAGTGGTACAAATAACTAAATACCGAAGTTACTGTGAATTTAATTTCTGCATATGCGCATTTCGACAACTTATGTCTCTTCAGTGCAGATAAATTCTAAACGTTTGGAAGACAATAAACTCAAAGATATGTAAAAACTGATAGAGATTAAATAACCGATATGATCTAACTGTAAAGCCAAAATCAGCTAAGGACAGAAGTTATTTTTTACCTACACATCTGGGAAGTATACCTAGAGCTGAGCTATTTTTCATTTAATTTCCGAACTACTTTTCCCTTTTTTTATTCCCATGCAATGTATTTAAATGCTTTCCCGAGACTACAAATAGAATATTGGAAAGAGTAGTTGCCTTTTGAATAGCATTGTCTGGTTTCAATTTTAAATGCAGGTGGTGTTTTTTTCTGATTTAATAAAAATTGTAATCAAATTGCAGATTTTAATATGTTATATAGATACAATAATAAAACAACAAAACTTAACAACCTATACATTTTTATCCATTAAGGCGTTGTCGCAGGCAGTGGAGTTGGATACGATGGATGTTCGTCTAGCTCGTCTACCACTGGAAGTGGCTTTTCCGTACATGAATTGTAATTGATTTTACCCTTATTATATATGGAATGTTCCTCGATTGCTTGCATCAAATCAAATGTACCTGCATTTCGAAGGTCATTATAAATCCATGCGACAAGCATCACCATAAATACATATAATACTGCTTCAAATATGTAAGAAAATCCTGCGAAAAAATCAGCTGTTGCACTATACAAATTAACGAATATCAATACGCCGAACAATTTTGACGCAGTTTCTACACAAGCAAGTAGTGCGAAAAGCTTACCAGCTTCGTGTTCATTAACTGACTTGCTAACAAGTGAACGAACTGCTGAAGTAATAAGTCCTGCAAACGCACCAATTATCACTGAGACATAGACCATCCAAGTCTTAATTGCAAACGCTGCCCAAGAAAGGCGGACTATTTTGCAGCTTATCCCTATAAACAAGATTGTAGCATCAGGAAATTTAAGTATTGATGATAACACCGGAAGTAGAAACAGCAAACACAATCCCATAACAGCATAGTCCACAGACAGTAAATATCCATACCAGGATTTAGGCCAGCTGAGTGGTGATCTAGTTACAAACAGGACTGTAACATCCATTTCTCCGACCTTGCACGTTTGATTAAGTAATGTTAGCACAAATAATATTATAAGAACTCTTCTAATGTTGTTTGGTCTACGTTTTGTTAAGACTTCTATAGCTTCTTTGATGTTAGATGGATTAAAGAGTGCTAAGAATTCTGACTTTCCTTCTTCTGCTTTGCTCGGGTACTTAATGCTTTCCTGCATACAAACGACTGTCAGCATAATTGTACAGCCATGTAATATTATAACTGCACAGTAGGTTGTAAGAAGATTGGACATATCTTGTAGGACCCCTGACATGAAGGATCCAACGAACAGACCGAAGAAGTTCATTGCCAATAGGTTGCCAAGTTTCCGTATTCTTTCGTCTGTTTCCGTGACGTCTGAAATATAGCTGTTAACAGCCATTGTTATAACCGTGCTCTTACCAAATACTCCTTGGACTGACGCACCGATTAGTATTAAAGGTATTCTGAATTTATCATAGGCAAGACTTCCCATGTAAAGTAACACACCAAACACACTTCCTAAACTTGGAAGCATCATGGGAATTTTTCTGCCATATTTATCACTGTACGCGCCACAAAATAATCCAAGTATGACAGAGGGTACATTTATCAGAACACGGTAATAAATCAAGTATGACGCAGACTTCTTTTGTATGTAACTTTCCACGACAGGATGTTCGTCGATATGGTGACAAAATGAACCATTTATTGGAAAAGTGTCGTGGCATACAGCTTTGATGATGTAAGGTCGTGTTGTGGCATCCAACATGGATTCTCCTGTCTTGTACAGGAAAAATATCAAGGTAACGAATATGATATTTGTTGGGCAACTCATGTTACTAAGTCTGCTGCTTAAATAATCCTAGCTATCTGAAATAAACATTTAGAATTGCTATTACATTTATTGCCATTTTACTACGACAATGTATGTAGAAAGGTAGGATGGAATCACACGAGATACACGAAATAAAAAAAAGATAACTTTCTCAAATCTTTTATTAATTAGACTTGGTGAAATCTGTACTATGAGACGTTTGATATAATTTACTTCGGTAAAAAGAAATAAAATCCGTAATTTCTTAAGAGATGTGTACTTTAAAGAAACAAAGTTTCTCACTTGTGCAAACATTATCCAATAGCATGCAGTTAGCTGATATGTAGTAAGTTTCACAGTTATTAGCTTCCCAAAAACAACGACAGTAGAATACCAAAGGAACAAAGCACACGATTACATAAATTGAAGCCTTTAGCCGGACAAGGCAAAAACGAGAACACCAGAAGACTAAAGACGCAACACACCGACAAAACAAAACAACACTCAAAACTAAAATTACAAAAAAACAGGATAGTAGTTAACACCTACAATGGCCGGCAACTACACTCACATGCCACAATTTACGAGCGAACTGCAGTAGAAATACAATAATGAAAACAAGAGACAAACATAAATAACGATAGGATCTCGGGATAGGCGGACTTGGTACCGGCACTAGCAAAAGCCAGTGGTAGGGTTAAACCGGTTGATGGGTACCAAAACCTCCCCTTTCTCTATCACGTTTCCCTATAGTACAATAAACATGCGAATAAAACCTAATACATGTAGACTACTAACTCAATGACCACTATCTTGGAAAAGAAAAAGATTTTAGAAAGATGGGTCAAAGAGTGCTCACCGCTAAACTGCCGGCTATCTCAAGGAACCTAGTCTGCTGGTAAAACAGCACTAACAGTGTGAACTGGAAAAAAAACAGAGCGACAACAGGTGCTCTGGAATGGTAAGCTTGCCTTGCTCTGTATACAGCATCCGTCACACTGTCAGTGGGTCAATCCAGGGTCAAGTCATTTTTGGTAATTTCAAATCTGGGAAGACTTGAGTCGAGCTAAAAATGTCTGTTCTTATTTGTGAATTAACAATGAAAGGAGATGGAGTAAATGCACATGAAACAAAGTCTCTACAAATACATGATCAAATCAAGCAATTCAACAACATTTTTATTGCTGATCTTTACCTTGAAGTCACTATGAGGCGTTCAACAATGAGTTACGCTCACACTTCATAGAAAGTTCAAGAATGCCTAAGCACCGGGATTGCTACATTCGTGTATCTTCTCTTTTGTTCAAGGATGTGGGGTTCAATAAATCGATATTTCATATCTATCTATGATGTCATGGTGACGGCCAAAGAATTTCTGAACGGATGAAAGTAACCTGAATATATTCCTGACTAAAAACTGACGTGGATGGATTTAGTACCTACCCAGAAAATATGATTGTTAAACTGGTTTTCAAGCACAAATAGGCGTCGATATCAATAGACCCTTTCACGATAACTGCGGTTCTGCGATTTTGAGTTGAGAATAAATACAGTTCCCACGAAAATGACGTCGTAGGACAATTAATCAAGACGTCACGTATACTATGATTTGCATTTCATATGAGCGCATGTGCAAAATTCAGGACCGCAGTTATCGGGAAAGGGTCTATACTGATGATTGGTACAGAGAAGTATATTATTGTGTAATTGCATCGTTAAAAACTAATTGTACTGAAATGTAAAACCATGTTGAATGCATTTTATAACAGATGACTTGAGAATTGGATTATACTTTAAAAATAATAAGAAGCCCGTGGGAATGTGAATAACAACCTAACAAATTAACCTCTTAGTTATATTATGAATAACAATATGTCGATTTATTCAAATGAGTTATGAATTTATCTCTGTCAAAGCTCAATTTTAATGGAGACTTTTTTCAGGACGAATCTGATATAATCAAATGAAAATAATCCATGAGTGATGATTGAAAGCAAGGATCATGGTTAAGTAGACGTTTAATTAACAGACGTACTTTTACATATACAAAATGCAAATTCATCATCGATTTGCTCTTTTATTCTATAAAGCCTTTCCCATTTTGTCTTTAATCAAATTTAAGCTGCAAAATCCTGTTTCAACGTTTTGTACGCTTGTTTGAAATTAGAAGCAAACCATCCTACGAACTAATTCTATTAAATCGAAATAAAATTGTTGACTCAGCTGGCCATAGACTTGTTCCATTAATATTGCTTTAACTACAAAAGTATTAAATTAACAGTTGAAAGATTAAATAACATTTAAGTATAAAATATCTAAAAAGTTGTGGCGATGAATTAAGTTGCATCTGCATTAAGCTGTCCAAAGAGGTAATTCATGTGTGAGTTATACAAAACTTAATCCATATTTAAAGCACAAAAAGAAAAAAAAAGTTTTCAACATTTTCTAAAACATGCGACGTATATAGGCTTGCTGTTTTACATGAAATACTATTACATGTTACATTCTTTTATTTTTCACTCTAACTTCGGTATCTTGTTATTTATTCATGCAAGCAGATATATACCGATTGTAATTTTCATATGTTTTGTCCATGAAAATGTATTCTGTTTGTGTTGATAAAACCTTATTATTTGGAAACAATTGTTCTGTAGTCTACGTTTAGAGACTCACCCCTTTATTTAAACAAATTTAGAATTTCAAACAATTACCCGGAATCATTATATCATTATATCACTACCATGGCATTTATTGGGTCCGTGTTGTTCATCTTTGTGTGTGTGTGTGCGCGTTCATTTTTCTTTTTTTTGTGCCGTACACGTCTTGTGGCTCTGTTTCTTTGTTGTTTCCGATGTTGCCATTGTCCTGGATTATTCGGTTTGTATTGACAGTTCGGCTCTCACTTACTTTATAAACCTTTTTTGAGCTTTGACTTCCAATTTAATTAACATATATATCTCAATTATTTGCATGTTTTAAAGTGTTTTCTACTCACCGTACTCCTATCAATGTCTTCCCCTAGTTGGAACGTATAACGTCTTTAATCATAAATACGTAAATGGACCTTTATCTACAAAAAAACGTAATATTCATAAAAATAAATCATACACCCAAAATGCATGGGAATGTATATGTTTTGTACAATTTCTAATTTTGTACGAAGTATAATTTGTAATATTATTAATTTGATATCGTTTGAGAAATTTGATTGAGTGGAGAACTGATCACATGACCCACTGTATTTTTAGAGATTGACTAGAAAACAGTATATCAGAAAGTTATATCGCATGTTACTAAAAATAGAAATGCATATCGCATATTTCTATGAATGTTTATAATCTTGTTTAATTTATCCTCAGTCGATATGCTTTTCCCAGGTCGATTTAACATCGTATCGACCTCATACACAGACTATAATTGTATATTATCAGTTTGTACACAACGGCAGTAATTACAAAAATCAAAGTCCAGAGACAAGGCAAAAGCAAGAACACTAGAAGACGGAAGACCAAAATGTACAAAATAAGCCTAAAAATAGAAGAAAAGATAACAGGAAACACCTACAATGGCCGAAAAACATAGTCACATGCCACAATGTACCAAGGAACTGCACAAGAAAAAAACAAATAAAAACAAAAGACAAACGTAAACAAGGATAGGAACTTGGGACAGCCGGACTTAGTACCAGCACTAGCAAAATCCAACAGTAGGGTTAAACCGGTTGATGGGTACCCAAACATCCCCTTTCTCTGTCCCGTTTCCCAATAGTATGATAATCATACGAATAAAAACCCAAACAGGTAGACTACTAACTCCATGACCACAATCTTGAAAAGGAAAAGGGGACAAAGCGTAATTTTAAAAAGCACTTATAACTAGTGCAAATCTTACACCATTTTCTAAACTTTTTTTTTCAAATGAAGAAACTAATACAAATATGTTTTATTTTTGATACAAAAGAGCACATCAAACAATTTCACTATTTTTGTTAGTCCTAGTTATAAAAATAATTATCACAGAAAGTCAAGAACTATGACAATAAAAACTAGATTTTGCAACTGCAAGCCAATGTCACCACAAACGACCAATTCGGTCATTCCATTTCATTTGCAGCCTCAGAATCTGCCTAGAAATAAATTTTCCTTGAAATCGGACAAAGTTGAAATTTGTACGTAAGTACGTAAGTTGGCAGCCATCGGCAGCGATTTTACTTTTTAGGAGGATTTACGGTACGTAAATCCTTCTTATGCTGTCGCTTTCTTCAGAAAAATCCCGGGTATGAATATGCACTTCGAGATCAAAAATCAATTTTTTGCGGCCAATTTCATTGCGAATCTCTTCTTTAACATTATTGTAAACAGCATAAGAAATATGACATATAAATGTAAGGTGTAAGCCTAATTAAAATAGAATTGTCGAGGGAATATTTCAGCAGTTGACAGAGTGTNGAGCTGTTCCTGTAATATTGAATCATCAATTTTTAAACGTAAAATGGCGGCCATCTTGGAAAGGCAGCCATTTTGAAAATTTTAAACTCGTGAATAATAACAGATATTGTTCCAACTGTGTGCAAAGTTTGAAATTGTTTCCTTTAACCAATTAAAGATATTCGCTTGGACAAGACAACGGTAGTAGAATACCGAAGGAACAAAGCACGAGATTCAATAAATCAACACCCACAGACAAGGCAAGACGGAAGACCAAAGACACTGGACATCCACTTAACACACAAACACTACAAATACAACACTCAAAAAGTAAAGCACTAGTGTGAAAATAGAGTGACATTAGGTGCCCCGGAATGGTAAGCATGTCCTGCTCTGTATACAGCACACGTCACACCGATTGTCCCACGCATCTTGAAAATACTCCGTATTTTAAGTCATTCCAAAACAAAAAACCATTATCAAGACTTGCCCTTTTGTAATTTACAGTATCATTTCACTTTTCCCCGTTTGTCATTTACTCACCTTGATTCTATGAATGTCCTTTAGATTAAACGTGCAATGTCATTAATTCTTTACGTAAATGGACCTTGGTACATTCACTCCACACCCTTTCATATTTTTCTTTATATGTAAAAATGTAATATTCATAGAAATAATCTGAGATATTAATGAAGTATGTATAAATGAGATCTAATCAAGGAAAAGTCCAAATTGTAAATTGATCTTTTGAAGAGTATTATATCCGAAGACGTAATAAATGTCCCAAACAAAAGATCCATTATTGATTGAAGCTACCATATCTTTCAGCAAGAAACTCATAAACATATGTTTGTTTTTGATTGTGTGATCGTGATCTGTTTATCACACACGTTTATTTAGAAATATCACAGTTTTGAAAAGTACATTCTGAAAAACAATATATATTGAGACAAAACAAACGTAAGAAATGCAAATATTCTCTTTACCAAGTTGCAAAATTTCTCATGTTATATATAAGTAGTTAACCGGCAATTACGGGTATTCATTCATTGTATACTAGTATATTAATAAAAAATACAGATACACAACTCTGTAACAAGTCTTGACCTTTGGTTATAACTTTTTGAAGATTTGAAGTTTGAAATCTGAATATATATATACCAAAATGTAATAACTGTAATTTTAAGATACGAATTTTCTTAGAAGTAATATACCTACTTCTCTAACGTACAGTATGGTGTTTAAATGTCACAGTTGATTCGTTACTGACTGTTATATAGTTTTTACAGTGCTTTTTTGAAAGGAGCAATTACTGTCTGAAGTCAGGGATATGTTCATAAATTCATTTCAATGACATTGATAAAAATATATCTATATGACTGACGTTGTGACGGATGCCAATTTATACAACCGAACATGGTTATTTTTCAAGAGCACCTGATGTAACTGTCCGTTTTTCTACGAGTTCATAACGTAAATGCTTAACTATGCTATAGACACCAAAAGCGATTATAGAATGTATATAGAGAATCTTAGCAAATTGTAAGCAAAATGGCACTGAAGGAAATCTGAGTCTGTAGTAGGAAAAAAATAATGAAAATTCAATAGCTGGTCTAATGAAGCATTTGAATGATGAAGAAAGTTTAATTTTATGTCAAAACTAGAACGCAGGTGAATGAACAAATAAAAGGATATAATATAACGATATACATGGAACATAAATGAAGGTTAAGCAAATGGAACAACGCTTCTAATGTTGTTCTTCATCTTGAAGTCACGATGAGGCCTTCAACAATGAGCTTTGTTCATATGTATACCTCATGGCACGCTCAAGATGCCCCTAGCACCAGTTTGTGAGAAATCAAATAGCTAGAAGCATTACTGTGATAAAATTCTCCAACCTGTTCTGCGTAATTCATTTATTCTTTTCAGTGCCACCAGTAGTATAACACTTGTGACCACAACGATCTGAAAAAGAAGGATATTCATAGAATTAATCTCAGTTATTGAACACATGTCAGTCCCGAAGAAAATGTATTATTCATTTCAAATCAACGATTTGTTCAGATTGTCTGATGAACTTACAAACATTATTACAGACTCTGACTTGATAAATGTCATATTTCACACAAATTATATTGTTATTGGTTGATATAATTATACCATCTTTCACTGGTTCTCTTGTATCAAACGGTGATAACATGCTTATTGATTCGATCAATGTGTTAAAATTACGAAACCCCGTAACTTTAAGTTATGAAGTTGGCATTTTCAACAAATTATTATGTATCCTAAGTGCAATTCGGTAAAATTCATAATGCGGAAAACTGGAAATGTCTTTAATATGACAGTGAAAAAACAACAACACTGATTTGCATAAAACGAATGTCAAATTAGCCAATGAAAGAGCTTTAAATTAAAAACTTTAAAAAAATCAACTGATAGGCTTTTAATTGGTCATGACCAAGCAAAGATGATGGGAAATCAACATATCAATATTAAAATGATAACTGACGCTAAACTGGAACCGTCACTTGTACTTTAGCAAGACACATGTACTGTTTTTGAAGTGCCATCTAATAAACAACAATTACCGAAGTTACTGTTAATTTATTTATGCATATGCGCATTTCGACAACCTATGTTTCATCAGTGCAGATCAAACCAAAACATTTGGAAGTCCGTCAACCGAAAGTCATGCTAAAGCTCATTATTACCGTAGAAACAAAGGATAAGTTATTATTATTTTAATAAACGGTATTGATTGTATTTCAATATTAATTACTTCATCAGAGTCTTATTTTTTGCTACAATGATAATGGTCTCATATATGCCCATGATAGGAACAGTGTTATATACGTGTTGTTCTTTTGAAGATAACTTGAAATTGGAAAGAACAATGAAGGACGACAATAAAAGCTTTGTCCAATCACCAGGTTCAAAACTGAATTTTTAGACACTTAATTTTATGTGCATTTACTTCATATCCTTTCAGGTAGTTACCACCATTGATTTTGGACCCTTCTGTTTTTTCCATCTGATAATATTTCGCACCAAAATTTGATTGGTTGTATCTAAAAATCAAGCCAATGATCCAATTATTTTTTCATGTTTATTGATAACTTTTCATTAAGTCCTACGAATTCAAAACACTTTTATGAAATTCTCATTACTCTCATTCAATGGTGACAAGTACCTTAATTGTTTCATTAAAACTTGCACAAAAAAAAATAATTAAAGGAATAAAAATAAAATGAAAGTTTTTTTACCGTTTTATACTATGTTATCCAATTTGAAATTATCGGTCCACTAATAGTACTAAAATAACTTTTCATGTCAAATGAAATTACTCTTGTTTTTTTTTCTCTGTTATACATTCAAAAATAAGTGTTTGCCTTAATATGGTATCAATATATATTTGTCTGGAAATGTTGTATGATACCCCTACTTATAACATAACCATTGCATAATTATGGTCACAATCACAACATATGCAAAATTTATAAAAGACATAACTTCACGAAATTGCTTTACACTTTATGAAAGAATCAATTTATTTACGACAGAAAACACATCGAAGATGTTCAACATTGATTTTTATATAATCTCACACAATCCGATACTGCATTGGTGACGTTTTGTATAAGATAACTATTAATACAATCTGGTAATAGCCTAGATAATAGTCTAGTTCAGGAAAACAAACGAATTAAATTGATGTAACAATTACCAATTTAAACAACACCACTCAGACATGTTGTGCAAATCTAAATAGAGTAGGAACAATAAGTCAATTTCCACGGGGTATTTACAGTCTGTATAAAAGAATATTCAGAAACTATTCCTGTCCGTTTGTTAAAATATCACTTGCAAAAATACTTTGAAGGTTATTGTTAACAAAGTGCTACGAGTAGAGTGGCCTTTAAACAAATGATTGATTCTAGTAACAATATTTTATTTGTCAGGTGTCAATAATACTTATTAATCAAATAAATTATTACAACACCAAATGACTCTAAATATGAAATGACGAATTGAGTCCGAATTTGTAACTTTTATTCCAGTGAAATCTTGGGACGTAAAGCTTTCACTGATTTGCTCGTTGATTGTGTGGAGCATAACAATACCACAAAATGAATATTTATAATGGAATATACTTTGTTTACAATTTGTTTGGATTTGAAGATGGAAAAAAAGATTATCGAGGCTTTCACCCGAAGGACATTTGACCTTTCCAACAATTATTGGTTTTCATGCGCTGTTTAAAACATACGACGTTTCAGGAACTAATGCACTGAGTAGGCATTAGCTTGGGAATGAATAAAGTGACGTCATTAGTTGAATCAATGACGACTTCTGGTATGTTGATTGAATAGTTTCTCATCTCTGCGCGTTATAGTATAGAGAATGTCGCGTCAAAGAGGTTATGACGTTACGAACTTGTATACTAGAAGTTCCATCCATAGTCATATGGGATCAGAAAAACAGCCTATTGTTCGTACAAAAATTTAAGCAATAACAGTGCATTAATTATCCAAACGCGCCAATCGTATATTTGATGGTAAAAAATGCAGTAGTGGAGCTGGTAAACGGATATGTTCATTCTTCAGAGCAATAAAATATGCTTAATTCGAGTCACAGCCAGTTTCATTGTAGTTACAGTACTAGCCACTAAATATCAAGTTTTACGGACAAAATGCTCATAAACACTAATGTTGTAGTATAAGTAATATCAGAGACAAGAAACTATTGGATAAAATTGGCCAACTAAAACAAAACTGCAGAATAACAATATTAAGCCTGTAAGAAATTCTGTGAAAAATTACTGGTTACAATAAACTGACAGTTGTAACATTGGTGTAACTATTTTTTCTAAAAGCTTTGGGGCACGCAAATATGATGACGACTATAGAGCAACATAATAACTTTCTGTGACTGTATTCCCTGTCGAAAGACATTGATCCCTTTCTGCAGTACATTATACTTCAAAACTGCTGATCTGTCTGAAATCCTTTACATCATATACTTTGTTACAACCTTTGATTAGACTTGCAAGGATGCATCATCCGGTAATCGAAAGCTATATTTTTAGATAGCCGAGTTGTTAAGGGGGCTGGAGGTTTTGCCGTAATTTTCACAACCATCCATTTCGCACTTCTTCAACCTTGGCAGATCAAGCCACATTTATGAAGACACAAGTTTCAAAACACCACTCTTCGTAGTAGAGTTTCATTTTGATTCATTGAAAATCATTTACGAGCTCTGATAATAACAAAATCAAAAATATATTTTACTAAAAGGACATATAGCTTGAAAAAAGTAAAGAAACGACAAAAATCGAAAGATTTTGCAAAATTTTAGAATTTATTCACATCATAAGAAAGATTAATTATGATGATATAGTTTACAAAACGTTGAATGCAACTGAGTATAACTGTAAAGAGAAGAAACATGAGGAAAAGTATGACATGCACCAAATGTCCTGTTTTTTACCTATTGATCATTTGAGATGCCCTATCTAACAACATACTATGGCCACTGGAGGTTAACAGTAGGCAGAAAAAAGAAGGGAAACGGGGAATGTGTAAAAGAGACAACGACTTAAAGGGGAGTAATAACAACTCAAAGCCACCAAAAGATCTTCAATGAACGGTGAGAAACCCCCACACCCAACGGCAGGTTGGAGTCGGCCCTTGAATAAAGAGCAATCAAGTTCAGCGAAATAAACATCATCCTACACTCCTATAGACATAAAGTAAACTAACTAGAAAAAGGACAAGACACACAAAGGCTTAATAAATTTCCTGACTTAGGACAGGCGCAAACCTGCTACATGTTTCTGGAAACATGTAAAAAAAACCGGTAAAACAAATTTCAGAAAATAAGTTATCATAGTTTGATACTAAATAACAAAATACCGAAGGTACTGAAAAATATTTTTTGCATATGGTATTTTCGACAACTTCTATCTCTTCTGTGCAGATCAATTTAAATTTTCGGTAGACCATTAACCAACAGTTTGTAAAATCTGAAAGAGAACATATAACCAAATAGATTAAAATGACCCCTCCCCCACCCCCGAAAAAGAAAAAAAAAGAAAAAAGAAAGAAAGAAAACAGCTAAGGACATTAACGGGGGAAATGCACCTGAGTTGCTAACATATTTTTTAAAATCTAAATGATCTCAAAGTTCAACTTAGCCTACCTATACCTTGAAAAAATAACGTATGTATGATCATGATGATTTGAAAATACTCATTGTTGTAAGATTAGTTTATTATATGAAAATACAATCAATGGACTAATAAAAAGAATTATAGTATATGAAAAAGAAATCAAATTGGGTAAATGTCAAGGAGACAACATCCCATCTCCTGGTTAAAATGAGTTCGTTTTCCTTTCACTTTTGTTTTTTTCCGAAGTTGTTGGTAATGCGTTTATATATAAAGAATATTAAGTGTCTGTTAGTTTTACTGCCAGATATACTCCAGTCGGAGAATTTCTTTTTCCAGCACAAACGTCCAAGAGATAAAATTTTCTTCTATACAACAATACAATTATGGCATGACCACTTGAAAAATTCTTGCATTACCCCTACAATATAATTAACTGACATGTTATGTAAGTCGGTATTGCTATGAAAACGTTAACAGAATTGTACAGATATAAGAATCAACTCAAATAAGGGTGAAGAACTTCATCTGAATGTACAAATTCATAACGTATCATCAAAGTAGTTAATTTGTCTTTCGAATCCACTCCTATCGTTTATTAAGGACGTCTTTTACCACCTGCTAGTGATTATTTCCAACAATAGAAATCATTGAACTTTTCTAAGTTCGTCTTAGGACGTAACGGTGTTTCGAATATACAACTGAATGGTGCCAACGTAAAATGGGACAAAAGTACATTAAATTAAAGAAGAGAAGATAATAGCAAACACCTACACTCACATGCCACAATCCACCATGATACTGAACATGAAAACACCAGGAAACACCTACACTCACATGCCACAATGCGCCATGATACTGAACATGAAAACACCAGGAAACATCTACACTCACATGCCACAATCCACCATGAAACTGAACAAGAAAAACACCAGGAAATACCTACACTCACATGCCACAATCCACCATGAAACTGAACAAGAAAAACACCAGGAAACACCTACACTCACATGCCACAATCCACCTGGACACTGAACAAGAAAAACACCAGGAAACACCTACACTCACATGCCACAATCCACTATGAAACTGAACAAGAAAAACACCAGGAAACACCTACACTCTCATGCCACAATTCGCCATGATACTGAACATGAAAACACCAGGAAACACCTACACTCACATGCCACAATCCACCATGAAACTGAACATGAAAACATCAGGAAACACCTACACTCACATGCCACAATCCACCATGAAACTGAACAAGAAAACACCAGGAAACACCTACACTCACATGCCATAATCCACCTGGAAACTGAACAAGAAAAACACCAGGAAACACCTACACTCACATGCCACAATCCACCATGAAACTGAACAAGAAAAACACCAATAAAAAGACAAAAGACAACTGGGGACAAATATGATTCAAATAAGTTCCATTCTAACTTTGGATCTTTCAGCTTTTCTAATCAACAGACAACACCAAAAATGTTATAAAACTGCCAAATGTCGTAAAATATCACACAGAAAGACATACGTTATTCGATACTTTCATTTTCAAAATCAGGAATTACGCAGAAATCATTTATTTCTCTCAAACAGCTTTCTACTTGTATCGATTCCCATTCTCAGCCATTTGTTCAATGTGTTTCCAACGGTCGTTTGTATATATTTCGTGTTTTGTATTAGTTATTTTGTTCTCTACCAGTTTTAAACATCTTAGAGCTTATGGTTTTCCAAAATGTTTAGATTTTATCTGCAATTAAGAGACATAACTTTTTGAAATGGCCATATGCAGAAACTTAATTTACCATACGTTGGGTATTTAGCTATTTGTACAGGTCGTATTGGAATAAAATGATATCATTTAACAATATCTAAAAATGACTTAAGCATAGAATCTAGCAAAACTTCAAAATCTTCTTTATTTTTGTTACATACTGACTATTTGTTTTTGAAAACTAGTCTTTCAGATCTTATAATAAGATTGTGTCCTCCAGGTTTTCATAGATTCATTTAATAAAGATTGCATAGAACAGTTCATTATTTGACTGTTTTGGAAAATGCAATACCATGCGATTTTATAGCAATATTTTGAAACAGCTTCAGTCTATGGGGACAGAATTCAAGCAAATGCTGCATTTAATGAACAGTAAAATGAACCAAACTACATGTATTTCATTCGTGAGTTTATTGTTTTAGAATGTATAATGTTGAAGTCTCTAGGAACTAAAATGTTGTGCATAAAACAAAAGCAAAAACACTGTCCCAAAAGTTACATTTACAGGAATTTGTTCAGCCTTTGTTGCTTTCGATCCTCCAGAAATTTTATGGCCGTCACCATGATATCATTGAAAGATAAGACGTGTCTGTGTCCCAAATGAAAACGGACATTTTCAGCTAGAATTCACGGATTTGACATAACCGGTTTTGACTCAACCCTGGATTGTGACGGGTGCCGCTAGCGGAGCAGGACATGCTCACCCTTCTGGAGCACCTGATGTCACTCCCGGTTTTCATGGGAGTTCACACTATGAGTGCCTTAGTTTTTAATGTCGTCTTTTTATTTCCGTGCATTGTATCTGTCTCACGTCCTTGTTTTGTCTTTGTTTTTCTCTGTATCCGTTTTTGCCATGTCTATGGATTTCGATTTTTGTGGTCTTCGCTTCCCTTGTTCCTTCGGTATTCTACTGCCGTTGTTTCTTTCAAAAAAACTTTAACATTTTTAGCCATGAACCTCAGAACCTTCTCATGATATAAAAATATGATTCCGAAGAATACTTGACATAAAGAAGGATCTTGAATCTTCCTAGTACGAATCAGGAAATTCTTCTGTGGAAAAATGGAATGCCACAATTTGTACTAGGTGGAATCAGTACTAGTAAACCAATTTGTTTTTCAACATATAATCTTAATTTGCCGTTAGATAAGATATGTCGATTATTTAAAAGTTGATTTAACTAAATCACAGAATACGCTTTTTACACATAAAATGTAACACTTTCGTTTTGTTTTGAAATTTATTGTAATCTTATGGTACTTATATGAAAAAAAGCTATTCAAATTAGATTTATTGCCCCTTTTAGTATAACTTTCAGGAAGTTATTTAGACTTGTAAATTTTCAATGAGTTGATCTAGTTCGGAATAATTATTTTGAGCATGTTAAATTACCTTTGAAAAAAAAACCCAAAAAATACAAAATACCGAAGTTGCATAAATATGCTGTACACGTGTTTCAAGGAGTAACCTCTCATCAGCGGCATTAAAATCAAATAATATGGAAAGCCATTGTCCAAAAGTAGTCCTAAAAGAAGTACTCATTTCCAAAAATGCCGAAATAGGAAGCCAAATCCAGTACCAAGGACATCTACCGATTGCCATTCACGGAATGAAGCCTAAGTATTTTAAGTGGTTAGAATTTTGATAACAACAGTAAATTTCTACAACACGCAAGGTAAAATTTTAATGTCAGACAAGTCTGACTATTGGGCTTGTGAATACCCTCGGGATAATTATCATAAACGTGCAAAATTACCTTTAAATTCTCTTTTATTCAGCTGTAAATGTTGAATAATACAGCATATGAAAATTATGTAATGCAAACTTTTTGCACCAGACAAAATTTCCTGCCTAGGAACCCCTCATCTATACAATAATTTTAGAGACTTCATCTAGAGATAATAAACAATCAATAAAGATATTGACATTTAATCACGAATTCATAATAATAAAAACACTCCTTACATGTCTAATGTTAATACACAAATATGTTTATGTCTCCACTTTATCTATTTGCATGTTTTGTTGGTTCAGCTCGACTGTTTCCTCAACTGCAGGGTATATTGCTGAAATTGTTAGCTCTATTACCTAACACGATCATCGAAACAGCAACGTTCAGGTATGTTTTAAACCATTATTGAATAGAAACAACGGCAGTAAAACACCGAAGGAACAAGGGAAGTGATGATCACAAAAATCAAAGTAAAAAAACATGAAAAAATGGCATCAGAGAAATGCAATATACGGAAATAAGAAGAAGACATTAAGAAATAAGTCACTCATAGTGTGAACTCCCATGAAAACCGGCAGTGACATCAGGTGTCTGGAAGGGTAGGTACGTTCTGTTTGATTCAATTTTAAAAATTGGGGAATTTGTGGGTTTTGTTTGGTTTGTTTTTTTTTGTTTGTATTTTGCTATTTTTCTTATCGGAAATAAAAAGAGAGTTGTATAACAATTGAGCAACTCTTCTTAATCAGCAATAATAATTAATGTATATTTGTTCTTTTAGATGCAAAATACCTATTCAAATAACTCGGAATCGTACCTTTTTATTCATTCAAGGAAAAATAACATTTTCAAAAATAGTTAATGTTGCTGATGAGAGGTTACTCCTTGAAACCCGTGTACAGCATAACAAAATTTACCGTTTTCATGCAACTTCGTTTTTGCATTTTGAACAACTTCTTTGAAAAACACAAGTTTTCTCTTATCTCAGAACCATTTTGTGTTTATGATATGAAGCGGGCACGAATTTACTAATGAATTCTATGAATTTACTCAACTGAATTGTCTCATATTCAGGGACTATTATATACTAACGGGAACAAGAAACTGTGCAATGGTAAAAACGCAATATTTCTTAAATTACACAGAGTATTGTTACGATATTTTCCTAGTCATTTTTGAACACATGCACACCAAATTGATTTTGTTTCTGGATTTTTATTGTTTTTCGGCGTTTTTTCGGCGTTCGAACTCGATCTCCGTTTTTTCGCACTTTTTTTTCTAAGTGTCAAGGCCAAATACTTCCCACATTTTGTTTCAGTGTAATCAAATATTTCTGACCTTTAACAAGTCAGAAAACACTTTCCCCCCATAAAAAAACATCTTGTCTGACAAACAAGAGTGCTGAAAAAAGATCCAATTGGTGCATCTAAAGCGTTGGTCCTCGAACATTGAAAAATGACGTCAGTAAACGTTTAATATTGCATGTAGACAAGAAACAGTCCTAATGGACACATTTTCTAGAATTTAATTACTTTTTAGAATCATAATAAATCGTATTTCCGGTCATAAACACATAAAATGAACAACCCAAACGCTGACTACCTGACATGCGCAGACGGTTTCAGGCAGCCAAGCTTACTTCAAGAATGTTGCCCGCTTTTGAGACCACACAATTAAAATTGATTTCAAACCTTCATCCGGAGCCAGGTATTAGCAAAAAGAACCAGTATTTGTCTTGAAACAAGGTCAACATTTCAACTTTCATGACAATTATGGCCTTACACAACTTTCAAGTACTTTCCCTGAAACCCAAATGCAAATATGTCGATTTTTTGTTGTTGAACTGTGATCAAAAACAGATTTATGGCACTAAAAAGGCGGAAATTCGAATCGACCGAATCTGTCTGTTGCTTTACCAGAAGTGGGTTCACAGTTGTCTACAATCCTTGAAAAGACGTCTCGTTGGTCATTCTGGGCCCTTATTTGGTAAATAAAATATTAGAAGGGCATGATTCATCAAACATTTATGATTTATACATTAGCAGAAAAAGGTGCAGACAATAAATAACAAATAATAGTAATAATAATGAATAAAAGCATATATATGCACGTCTACCACAGACTCACTTCATACTATGAAAAAAATAAAGTAATAAGCATATCCGGTGTCTTGATCAAAGATCCTGCAAATTGTGAAACAAATCCGAATAGCGTTATCAATTCCGCAGGCGAGAGCAAGAGCATCGCTAGGGTTTTTGTATACCGATGAATACACCTCTTACTACAATATATATACACCTCTTACTACAATATATATATATAAACACAGCGAAAATTCTATTCATTTGTAGTCGCTTTCTTTGATGCCTATGAAGCATATTCACTTTAATCGATCTGTGCATATGCAGGATAAAAATTAACAGTAACTTCGGTATTTTATTATTTATTCAAAATACAGAAGGGACTAGAAAAACTGTGCTCACTAATATATACCTCCTCTCACCCTATAAAGATCAAATCAAAATTTTCAAATAGATGGTGCACAATGGCAATGTGTATTAAAAATTCTGTGAAAGTTTCAATGAATTCTATCAAGTGGTCTAGGAGGAGTTATCGCCAGAAAGTAAGTACCCTATGGCGGAGGGAAGAACGAACGAACGGATACCATGATCACTACATACCGCCTAATAAAGCGGGGGTATAATGATAACACATAGAACTGCACAACAAGGAACAAAGATGCAAGGTATTTTATTGTCAATCTTGGATATTAATCACAAAGTAATTACAATAGCTTGAGAAAACAAAACATAAAAATAAAAAAATGGAAGTACTGTGGTCCGCTGGGTCACAAATGAATACCCCCGCTCCCGAAGTGTAATACAATTCTTTAAACAGTTGTCCAAACCAAATTTGAAATTGGCCAAGAAAACATGAAGTGGTAATACATCATTAGTTTAGTTATAGTTAAACATCAAAGAATCAGCAAACAGGAAGTGCATGCACAACAGACCTGTAAATGGTAAAGTAAGTGAGAACCGAACCGTCAATCCAAAAGCGAACAATCCAAGGACAATGGCAACACCAGAAACAAAAAAGGGGAAAAAAAGAGACACAACATGGGTACGGCACAGAAAAGAAAAATGAAGACACACACACACACACAAAGATGAACAACACGGACCCAATAAAAAAACCATGGGTGAGATTAGGTGCACCGGTAGAGTTAGCATTTCCTGCTTCTTATAAGACACTCGCCGTGTTGAACATGTCAAATCCGGTAGAGGAAACAACAATAAAGCTGTAAAGGGAAAGATCTATTGTCATGTGGGAAACAGATATCCCATAGCGGTCCACAAGATGGTGATGTCGACCGTAAAACTTCTGGAGGGATGACTTCAAGCTTTTGGTAACATACCCTTGTTGAAGTAGCCAATTTGTGAGCTACCGGGCTCTATCAAGGAAGTCACTGTATCGAACACAGACTCTTGAGTAGCGAATGAGCTGGGAGATGTAAACTCCATATGCCGGCGCTGTTGAGATGTTGCTACAAAGAAAAGGGAAGTTTACTATTGGAAAGGTGAAGTGGCTTACACATTAAAACTCATTTTTATAAAGCTCCAGTCCAAATTTGAAATCATTTCTCCCTATAGAAGCCAAAATGAACTGTAACGAAAAATTCTCCTCCATAAAGGGTTATAGTAAAACTTCAACATATAAGCAAACAGGAAGTGGTAATACGGCAGACCTCAAAATAGCTTACAGGTTACAACTCATTATTATAAAGCTCCAGACCAAATTTGAAATCATTCCCACCCATACAATTCAAGTAAACTGCGACGAACATTTCTCATCCATAGTGTGTTATAGTAAAACTTCATCATATCAGCAAACAGGAAGTAGAGACACTACAGATCCGAAAATAGCTTACACGTTACAACTCATCATATTTAAGCTTCTGACCAAATATGAAATCATTCCGACAAATACAAGCTGAGAAAACTGTGACGAAAATTTTTCATCCATAGTGTGTTATAGTAAAACTTCAACATATCGGCAAACAGGAAGTAGCAACATGACAGATCCGAAAATAGCTTACACCTTACAACTCATCATAATCAAGCTTCTGACCAAATATGAAATCATTCCAACATATACAAGCTGAAAAAACTGTGACGAAATTTTTCATCCATAGTGTGTTATAGTAAAACTTAAACATATCGGCAAACAGGAAGTAGCAATACGACAGACCCGAAAATAGCTTACACGTTACAACTCATCATAATCAAGCTTCTGACCAAATATGAAATCATTCCAACATATACGAGCTGAGAAAACAGTGACCAAAAATGTGCGACGGACGGACAGACAGACGGACACGGCCATCACTATATACCCGCCGCTTTTTCAAAGCGGGTGTATAATAATCATGTTATATTTTGACAGACAATGGTAGTATACGGTAAAGGACAGACAGCAAAAGTGAACGTAATTCTTATGTTTGCGAAATGAACCGATTTAATAACAAACTTTATTAAACTAATTTGGAAAAAAAGATTTCCTGGACAACAAGTGACTGGGTAGAAAACTCCTTTTATTTTCAAAAAGCGGATGTTGTCGCTTAAAAGTACTGCGAAATGCATGTTAAATAGAAAAAAGCCCTCTTATATTTATTTCTACTCACCAGGAATAAATACACCACTGCACGTTATTTAGTCTGATGTAATTCCCTTGGGTATTTTAGTTGAGGATTAAATACCCTAGGGTATTTATGTATTCTGGAATGAATGTTTGCAGGGGAATTAAGACACTGTGAATATACTTTGTAAGTCAGAAGAAGGATGTCATTACCGGACATCCATTTTTAATCATATTAGGGACGGTATAATTGTACACGTATGTACATATTAGATTTAAGAATTAATAAAATTTTACTCGATACCAATGAATTTCTGAATGTACATCTTAACATTCCTATCTAGATTCGATGCCAATGCAAATGTACTTCACGCACAACAAAGGCATAATTTTTTTTTCAACAGCCGTCTACTTTATATTACTGAAACTTGTAAACAATAACCCAAAACGTCATATTTCAAAGAATGCAGTGTTAAAGCCCCGTACAAACACTAAAAGATAAAAGTCCGTAAGGAATATTTCGTATAAACTGCCTATATAACACAATGTTGTAGAAAATTTGCAAATCCCCTCATATATTGTAGTTGTGTACTGACTTAAGGGAGTTATTTTGGATTTTTTTTAATCATTTTTCAAGACTTTGAACTTAGTACTCTAAAGCCATGAAACTGGCTGAAGAGTTGTTAAAATGACAAAAAAATCACGTGAGGCCTCAAGCCTATTAACAGCTCTAAAAGATGGTCTTCGTGCTTGCGATAAAATATAGTGCGCAAGTTTAACATTGTGTATTTAAGTTATATTTCTTCTTTTTCTTTAGTTGAATAAGATGTTGTTAAATTGAACTCGTTATATTATATTGCGTCTCGGATCAACGCGCCTGCCGCGCAGTAATTTGTCAAAGATAAAAATAACATTCGTTTTCCATGTGACATGTGTATTGCATATATATTTAAAGCAATGAGATCTACATGCATACGAAATCACACAATCCGATTATTTTCGCGTATTACGGAATAACTTAATACATACAGACGTATGCAGCAGTTCTTTGGATAACTACGAAGTTTTGCCACCCGTAGATTTTCAGGGCTTTCCAGTTTCAGCTCCATCGGATCTTTGATTTATCGATATTTTCAACAAAGGTACCTATTTTGTGAAATCAAGTTCTCCTACAGTTGTCATCTCTGATCTTTGAAACTTCACAGAATTTTCTATATATATTGAAGATGTGCACCTGCATAATATGGAATTACTTTTTAAAATTTTCGACCCATATCTTTGAAACTTATAAGGATAATTCTATATAAATTGAAGACATGCACATGACTGCATGGAATTATTTTCATTTTTTTCCTATTTTTCGATACCCTATATTTTCAACATATTTTATACACAAACCCATTAAGGAACCAGTAAAGCAACAAAATATAGCTAGAAACACCAAAACGCAACCCGGGTATTTGAGTCTTTGACCCATTTTTAATATGACAAATTAGCTGCCGTTGTCATGTTCATTACATTTTCTTTATTTAGCCATGTATGATGAACCCGATAAAAAAAAGAAAAAGAAAATCCAAACTTTCGGTTCATATAGAAAAAAAATTTAGGTTTTGCAGCGAAAAATTTCAACATAAGAGCACAAAAATGTTGAAAAATGCATGGGTCTTTAGAAAACGTTATTTGTGACAAAATTGCTACCAAACGAAAATCGTTTTTTTTTTTCTGATGTAGAATATGGCAAATTTCCCTTGTATCCTTTGTTATAAATATTGATGTAGTGTACTTTAAAACCATCTGCAAATTAGTGTATCTTCTTCCCTCGAAGTGCCTGGAAACTGTATGAAAACTAGGAAAAGTGTGAGCAAAGCTCACTAATGTATAACACTGCTCCCCCCACAAAAAAAAAGATCAAATCAAATTTTTAAATACATGGTGCATAATGGCAATGTGTACTAAACATTCTGTGAAAGTTTCAAATAATTCTATAGTGGTCTAAGAGGAGTTGTCGCCACAAAGTAAGTACCCCGTTTGGCGGACGGACGAGAAAACGAACGAACAAACAGAAGGACAGACGGAAAGACACCATGATCATATATACCACCCGCCGCTAAAGCGGGTGTATAAAGTAATTAGCATTTTCTCGGTCGTTTATTTACGTTGAATTTACCAGACATCGGCACAAAATGGACCCTTGCGGTTTCAAATTTTGTCTGACGATAAAACGAAGTCTGTAAATAAAAATGAGATTTTCTTCGCAAAAAATAATAAACCAGACCAAAAGCTATGCACCAAATACAAATAATAACCCTTATACACAAACAAAATAAAAATATTATCCAATTTTCAATTTTTAATTATTTACGACGGGAACGACATAACCGTAAATCTTATTGACTGTTGAATAAACCAAGTAAGTATTTGGCTTTAAGAAATATCCTTTAGAATTTAAGGTAAAGCAGCAATCTCAATAAATAGAATTATTTTGGTCTGACTGAATTGACTCATAGTTGGAACCGATTTTAAGCGGTACCAAGCCAATTATTTTGATCTAGATTCTGCAATCGTGAAAAACAACCCTAAAATTGTGAAAAAATCAATGAATTAACGAGTTTGTAGGTGAGAGCAAATACATAGTAAGGGGTTTAATAGGATCTTGCATAAGGCCAGATTAAAGATCGGGATATCTTTCACAAGTGTAAAAAATTTCGTCTTTTCTCGAGTGGAGTAAGCGGAACGAGAGGAAAAGAAGTAGAATTTCTTACATGAGTGAAAGATATCCCGATCTTTAATTTTGATCTGATGCAAGTTCCTGTTTCTTCCGTAAAAAGCGAAAAGAAACGTCTGGAAACCTTTACTGTTAATACAACATTGTCGCCATTTGAGTATTCTTTATATTGTGACGTCATGTGTTTAATGACGTTAAGTCATGGTTACGATTGTTGTATCACAAAAATCAACACGTCTGAATGGTCATTTACCGATGTGAGATGAGGCCGCGTGCATCGATCTCACATGGGTCATCTCCCACTCTAAACCACCATTTACGGAAGAATAAGTACACTAGTGAATAAGGAAAAGTACAGACAATACTTACGTTTACAATTTACATAAACACGATGAACACGTTGAACTTTTGTTATATGAGGTTCTTTCTTTTAACCATTCTTAACTCAAGTATGAAGCATATTCCTTAAATCACAATTCACCAAGAGTTAAAACACAACAAGGAACAAAGATACCGTGAATTTTATTGCCGATTGTATGTCTTTTTTCGTGTATATAAATCACATTGTATTTACAATAACTTAAAGAACAAACAAAAAATTTTATTGCCCATCGTATGTCTTTTTTCGTGTATATAAATCACATTGTATTTACAACAACTTAAAGAACAAACAAAAAATAACAATGAAATAACAATAATCGTGTCATATAATATACAAACGAATGCAGGGTACTAGTATATGAGCAAAAATGTGAAACGGTTATACTTAAGTCGTGCGAAACGATTTTGATACGAACTAAACCAGAAAAATGTCAGCAAAGCTCACTAATATCATACCCCACCTCTCCCCCAATGAATTCCAGAAAAAAAATCTAATCAAATGTTCAAATAGCTCGTCACAATGGCAACATGTACTGAACATTCTGTGAAAGTTTCAGTGAATTTCATCAAGTCTTTTAGGAGGGGTTATCGCCACAAAGTAGGTACCCTATATCGGACAAACGAACGGTCAGACGGATGGACGAACGGACGCACAGACACCATGATAACTATATACCGCCCGATAAGCGGGAGATATAATAAACCGATAAGGCAAAAACAATTTTCTTTGTGAACTTGCTTATGGTACGGGCAAAGCTTTTTGTAGAATAAGGAATAAAGGGATATGGAGTAAATGTACATGAAATAAAGTCTCTACAAAATCATGGAAAACAAAGCAATGGAACAACGCTTTTATTGTTGCTCTTCCTCTTGAAGTCACCAGAGGCCTTCAATAATGAGGTTTGCTCATACCCCGGGCTCATACCTCATAGTAAGTTCAAGACGGCCTCTAGCATCGCGTTGAGAAGGCCTATCATGCTGACTTTAAGATGAAGAACAACAATAAAAGCATTATTCTATTCTTTGCTTTACCATGTATTTATAGAGACTTTGTTTCCTGTGCATGTGCTCCATATCCCTTCATTGCTTGCAAGGCATCAAGTCTCAGAGGGACTGTAACAGATAACACCTGTTATTTGCTGCAAGCAGATTTTATCGCTTGAGAGTATACAGTACGCCAAAATTAAGCTTCACTTACTATTAAAGTTTCACCTAGCAAACATGTTGAAAGCTATAGGTATAAAATTTTGCATGATGATAAGCCTTAACATGAAGCATGTAATGGCCCTTTCAAGCTTTTGAATAGATAATCGCAAATCCGATTTTTGCAACCAAAGATAAGACAATTCCTTCATTTTCTTTGCTACCAGATCACTTTTATGGGTTAAATGTGGTACAAAAATTCATTATTGTTAATGTTAGGCTTTTAATGGATTCTTTTAACGGACTTGGAAGTAAGACCGACTGTTTTTTCCTAAAATTTGGAAGTCATTCCAGAATTTTCAAAACTCCTTAAAAATGTTCAATACCAACTAAATTGACAATTTTTAACCAAAACTTACACATCGGGATAATTATGCCTCGCAATAATGGAAAAACGATTTTTCTAAGAATCGAAATCATTTGAAAAAATTTCAAAATTGCACAGAAATCCAACCAAACAAATGGTCAAAAGAAGAAACTTTGTACACTAGAAATCATTATTTTGTTTTTTGACAGTCTCTGATTCCAATAAAGCCTTCCCTGTTTGAAAACAGACAGGCTTGGGGCGTTGTTCTGAAATGTCAACAAAAATTCAGATTTCAGAATTTTAAAGATTATCGAAAATGTTGCTCGAAAGTTTTCAAATTCATGCCAGTTTTAAAAATGGCCTTTACATTGACAGAATCCTTATTTAATGGGAAAATTCAGCAAAGAAATTGCTTTGTTTTGACATTTCGCCATATTAGGGAAAATCAATCTGTAAAAATGTCGTAAAATTTGATTATCTCTCCGGTATTCAAACATTACCTGGTATATCTACAACTGTCATCTAAAACACAAAAAGGAATGCTCATTGGTGTTTTACCTTTGTATCAACAATAACAACATTTCTCTTATGATTCAACCTAATTACATATTCCTTGCACGAATAGCTTTTTCTGGTACACTACGAGACTTTGAAGTTGGAGTCCGATATGAACAAGATGCATCGCTTTCGCGGAATTCTCATTGGTTGAACGACAAGTAATAGCACATCATGCATGATGTGTTATCACTTTTTCGACGTTTCTATTGGACTACTGTGAAATCTCGTTTGCCGTGATTAACGTTGCCTAGTAACGGTGTTGCTAAGCAATTCGGCACCAAATATTCATTGCCTTTATTTATGCAAATCATAAAAGAAATAGTTTTTATAACTCGAAAGAATTGTATATCGCTGGATATCAACTATTGTTATGTAATTTCAAATTATCGCTGGATATCAACTATTGTTATGTAATTTCAAATATAATAAACTCGCCAAAGGCTCGTTTATTATAAATTAAAATTTCATAATTGTAGTTGATGTCCAGAGATATACCATTCTTTCTCGTCATAAAACTATAATGATTTTCAGTCAGAATTCATGCATTGAACTGAAACTTGTTTCTGTGGTCAAGGCTACCATATTTTGTCCTTAAATTGGGTTGTGCACAATTTCATAACTTTTCACATAAAGACAACAATATGAAGTATGATTAAAGTTTGAAATTATCTCATTCATCGTGTTTTGAACCAAACGTCTTACCCCAATACAGCTTCAAAAATGATGTTCATGTAAAAAGTAAGGTGATGCTTAACTTTTGGCGGACTGTATATTTAAATTGTATTTTTACAATATATTTTGCGACACAATCTGATTATGAAACTCAGTTGTTACTTATTAATAAGAAATCTCATTCAGAAACGATAAAAATGTCGGTTGAAATAGTTATCTCGGTTCTTAAGTCCCGAAACAGTTACCAAAGTATGAAATATTCTATTCTACGAAAAAATAATAAAATTGCAAATTTTTGATAATGATTAGATTCAAAGTGCTAGTGCTTTAGTAATGTGGCGTTCTTGATCATTTTTGTTAATTTGTCTTTGTCTTTATCTACGTTCTAAATTCATGTTGGACGTAAATTGCCATGATTTTGGATTTTGGATTTTAGAATCCCCACTTTCCTCGTTTTTGCTTTGGTATTTGCAAGCCGATATATTCGAATCGTTAACATTATAATTTGGTTGTCGTTTTTTAGACAACGGAAGTAGAATACCGAAGGAACAATGGAGTGAAATGTACAAAAATCGAAGTCCAAAGACATGGCCAAAATGAGAACACAGAAAACAATGACGTTAGACATGGAAAACAATGACGTAAGACAGATACAAAGCACAGAAATAGAAATCACAACATTCAAAACAAAGGCACTCACAGTGTGAACTCCATTGAAACTGAGTGTGACATCAGGTGCTCCGGAAGGGTAAGCATGTAGCACCCTCACACTGTGAGTGAGTCAGTCCAGGAAAATGTCAAAGTCGGTAGTGAAATCCGGGAAGACGTGAATCTAGCTGAAAATATCTAGTTTCATTTGGGATACTGACATGTCATATCTTTCAATGTTGTAATGGTGACGTCCATAGAATTTCTTGAGGGATGAAAATGACATAGGTTGAACAAATCCCTGACTAGGCAGCTTTTGGGACAGTGTTTTTGCTCTGTTCAAAAAATCACTGTACAAACTACACGCTCGACAGTAAAGAATCAACTGTGAAATGTACACTCCATATGCTGGAGAGGTAGGTATATTGCTGCCCAGAAAGGGAAAGTTCACAATGGGGAAATTAAAATCATCACGCTTGTCATATAGCTTAGATTTCACTTGAGAAAGTGGAGTGTTACTAAATCAAATGTACTGCTTTTTACTATGCAATCAGCTATTTGGATAAATAGCAGAATCTAACATTTAACACATACCGAATGAAATAACGCCTTTGAGTTCAATAGAGAACTAGTTTAAAAAAAAATTCATTCTCAATTGCTAAACATTATTCAACATTAACACTATTGAATATCAATATCATCTGTATCAATTTAATGGTTCCTATAATTATTAGTTACAAGTGAATAATGTTGATGAAGATAATTATCAAATCAATTTCATAGATTACTGAGGCTGATACAATATTAATTAAAGTTTACAAAACATTGTCACATGAATTACGCCTTTAAATGTTTTGCTTTGTTATGCGTTAATTGAAATCAATTATTAATGGTGGTTTATATTTTTAAGCATTCGATTTCTTATATTCTCATCGCAACAGATAAATGTTATCTTTGTCTAAAATGTTATAATATTAAAGTATATGAAATCAACTAAACAAACAACGAAAAAACCCTCAATTTTTACACTCCTGTCGGGTATTTATGTCATCAAATCTAACTGATACACTACTTTGACATTTAATGCATTTAGTTAGTATCATAACGAAACGTTAAAATATTTCAAATCTGACAAAAAATAAAACTCTTTGAGCAAAAGTCTTACTATCAAACGCCTATAAAGACACCTGTCCATCCGACTTTTAATCCACATTTTTTTTTGAAGCACTGCATTGCTTGATATGAATTCCTAGTTCAAAGTTTTTCACATCAATTCTATGTTGAACGAGATCATTATTAGGAGCTTAAGCAAACTGTGTTTTTAAGCCAAAGAATATTGGGCACCACTTTGTCATCACTTTATCAAAATCTACCACCTTATATACGACACTGTATAGCACTGCTTTGGGATCCGTAAACTAAACTAGAAGTATGTTTCTTCGCAAAAGCTGAAGTCTCTCCCCAACACACGTCCAATTAAAAAAAAATGAGTCGACTTCAAGATGAAGAACAACAATGAAAGCGTTGTTCCTTTGCTTGTTTTTTTACCATGTGTTTGTAGAGACTTTGTCTCATGTGCATTTACTCCAAATCCTTTTATTCACCATCGAAAAAAAAAACCCAACTGATGTCAGCCAAGAAAATAGCAGGCAACACTAGGCATTGTGGTCAACAATCCTGTGAATGTTTGGTTGCAATTCGATATAAGATGTAAAAGAAGGTCAGGAGAACTGAACCTTTTTTTGTAGAGTGGACGAAGGTAGATACGCTGTTTTGTAAACAAAAAATATAAAATCATTCGTGTAAGATTTTTTTTTAGCTAACCTCGATGTGATCCTCAGACATATAGAAGTTATGTATCATTAACTATTTGCAATGGACATTTCATGATCGCCCCATGATATCGGAATATTAAGGATAACTTCAGTCAAGGAAATGATCTAATTTTTACCATACAAGATTAAGTTTCCGCAAAGTTACTCATTATCAATACAAAATGACTGGCAACGTAAGCTTCTCAAACACGTTTTGGTTATACGATAAAGAGTGAAGCAAGTTTCTTGAGAATAAATCGGCTTTAGTTTTGTAACAGTAGAAAGCAATCTGAAAAATGGAATATTCGTCTTAAGTATCTGCTCTTAGATGAACATTTAGGAATATCATATTATTTCCACGCATTACTTAAAAACAGCCGTAAACTAGGTCCAAAGATTCAAGACAGAATTGGTTTCCAACGTAGGATCCTTTACTAAACAATCACAAATTAGTATTGTCTTCTTTCGGTCTCAGTTTTAGTGAGGAGAACAATAACCTGCCTTGTATCTACTGTTACGAAGATATCCCTACAAACAGAGATACATTGCTGGGTCTGCCAAATGCACAACAAAACCCACTTCTAAGCTTCTTACTTCATTACTTACAGCAGTCAAAGATGGCCTAAAGATATATAGTGATAGAGTATATTCAATAAGTGGAGTGAATCAGACGTTGATTCTCAAAACTCAAAAGATTTATTAGAATATCAATCTTCAACTGAACTCAACCACTTACTCTCTATACTACTCTTCCACATGATAAACTAAAGTCAGTACTCCGGGATTTCATACATCAGTCTTTTTATACTAAAAAGGGTGAAAAAAGATATTCACATTTAGTGAAACGTGAAAATTGGGCCCATTTTGTTAAGCATCACACTCATTCACACAAAAAGTATACAGAGGAGAATGTCATCGGAATTCTGGAATTCTTGAAATTCTTGATTGATAACATATTTGTAGGATTTGGAGGACATATTTTCCAACAGACAATAGGGACACCTATTGGGGCAAATTGTGAGCCACTTTTAGCAGATTTGTATCTTCAAGCCAGGTTCATGCTAGGGCTAGTTCAGAAAAAGACAATAATGTAGCAAAGTCCTTCAATGTCAGCTTCCCTTACATGGATGATGTTCTTTCATTGAATAATCAAGGACAACCTTCATCTTGTATACCTAAATGAAAATGAGATGAAAGAGACCTCTGATACTATAAGAATCTTACACGGGTGGGTGTGCGAGACAAGGAAATCTCAGACACCCAAGGGCAAGATTAAGGATGTCTCTGACGAGGCTTTGCCGAGTCAGAGACTGCCTAATCTTGCCCGCGGGTGTCTGAGATTTCTTTGTCTTGCACACCAACCCGTGTTTGATTCTTTTTCTCACCCTACCAACATGAATGACTTGTTGACATTGGACATAGCGTCATTCGTGACCAGGCGTAATAACGCAATACTGTTACATTCAAATAATTCAAATCATAACACATTACACAATCATTTTCTAGTCTTGTCCTCCCAGTTTTGTTTATTGTATTTTTACGCTGTAATATCACAAATATGTCAGAAAATCTGAAGTTCTCCTTCATGTCGTTTGTTTACATTCGGGAGTTACGTCCCTTTCTTTGCAACGTCATAACATTTGAGCGCGGGATTTTTAAAAGGCAATTTTAGCTTTTAGCTTTCCGTAAAATCACACTACAGACTGAAACATTATCGGCACAAAACACACCAGTGTAGCAATAATTATGACTTTAATTATGTTCGAATAACCGACAAACTTAAATTCATATAGAACGATGATCACCATGATTTGGCGGGAAAATGGGCGTGTAGCTTGTCTCACCCACGGGTGAGACAGAAAAATATCACCCAGTTTTTGGTTACATAGAAAGCACTACAGGTAGGGTGAGAAATTTTTATCAGCATCATATCTGGCCTTATATCTCTACATTGACAACTTTAGAGTCTGAAAGCAAAACTTTACGTCAAGCGTGATGATTTCGACTTTCCAATAGCGAACTTCCCATTTTTTAGCAGTAATACCCCCACATCTGCGGCATATGGTGCCTTCATTTCACAATGCATTCGCTCTTGCCGTGTCTGTAGTTTGTTCAGTGATTTTGTCAACAGAGCGAAATTACTGTATCAAAGACTTTTTCATCAAGGGTATGTTCAGTCGCACTTTTACGGTCGTTACTAGGATTTGACATACCATTACAATGTCTCTTTTCACAGATGAGAATAGATATGTTTTGGTAGATCCAGAGTTCGATTCTCACTTACTTTGTTGCCGGACTGACACTTTTCAATGACAGTGTGACGGGTGTCACGCGAGGAGCAGATCATGCTTACCCTCCCGGAGCACCTGATCATACCCCAGTTTTTGTAGGGGTTCGCATTGCTAGTGCTTTAATTTTGTGGCGTTCTTATTTATATTCGTTTACTTATTTTGTCTTTGTCATGCTGTCTCAATTGTTGTTGGATATGAATTGCTGTGAATTTTGATTTTGGAAACCCTTTCCATCATTTCGTTTGCCGATGTATTTATGAAAGTATTGATCGTGATAAATAGGCATGCATGACACAAATGAATAGAAAAGTAAAAATACTTTTTATGCAAGAACAAAGACTATAGTGCAAATAGTAAGCAAAATAGCCAACTCATGGACCATAAGACCAAACACTGTGCAGGAGGCGTGTTCATGATTCTCTAACATTTTTTAATTTATGCAAGATTGGAGGATAAAGGGATATATAGCAGGGTAATTAAATGACCATTAACCTGTAATTTACCTTTAATATGTAAATGACACTGTTTATACAAAACAATACTGCAAATTACAAGTTTTCGGGAAGGAATCACATTATATAAAAAATAGATAAAATAAGCAAAACATAAATGAAAATAATAACAACTTTAGTTTGTGGCATTTAATAATAGCAAAGTTAAAAGGATAGCAAAAAATTCAAATAATACAGAAAGGTGAATAAACTGCCATTGATGACTAAGTGGGAGGTCTGCTTTAGAGTTATCGTTCTTGTAAAAACTAAAGTTCCTAAACCGTGTTATTTACCAATTTGTTTCACCATTGAGGGAATAAAAAACAAAACACTATAAATATATGTAACTGGAGTTGTAACATCTTTATACCCTTACATTAGTTTATAATTAGATTTGTTAATTAGAACCAGCAACTGCAGGCAAACATTAAATCTTCCCTCTTTTTCAAGTATTAAATTTAATAGAAATCTGCTGTGAAATCAATTATTTATGCAGTGATTTATTCAAATGACCGTATTAGTTTTGAAAATACCCTTTAATAGACAAAAAACTCCCAAACCCAATAAATGCCATCACCAGGACGCCAATACGTCAAACGCCGTAGACATAAGAACTTGCAACGTCAGTTCATTTTGGTCAAATCTGGATAACGTTTATCTTTATCAAATTCGACCGTAATGTGGTATTCATCATGCCATCCTTTAGTTGAAACTCATAAAAGTTAATCGTATCTAACTTTTGATTTGTGAACGTAAGATGGATAAATTTACACTGGTCTAGCATGAAATGGGGTAATTTTTTGGTGTAAGCCAACCTGAAGTGAAATGAAATGAGGACAAAGAACAAAATTACCGAACAAAGATGTCAAGAGTCGAAATCCAAAGGGCAAATAGACAAAGAAGGTAAAAATAATCGGAAAAGTTAACAACCGCAATGGTTCTGACTTGGTAGTTTACACCGGTTTTATAGCGCGCCAAATCTCTCCTTTCAATGCGGTAATGTCCAGTAGTAACTGACCAATAGAGTGTCGTGTTGTTTTAAGGCTTTATTCAATTTCTTTGTTTGGTCCAATCATATAACCTTATCTCATTTCATTCATTTTTCAATACGTGGAAAATGCAACTTCGTTGCTAGATCAGGATGAGAAACACAAAAACTGGCACATTAAAGAAATACGTACAGACTGGTATTTTGATGTCTGTACCTTCCAATGCTCAAATCAAAAACCATTTTACTGCCTAAAATCAAGGTTAGAGTCTGTGCTTACAAGCAAGAGAGAATGGTTAAAATAATTTATCGAATTTTATTTTCAGAAATTCAAGTTAGTCTATTTTGTTGAAACAAAAGAACAATAAATTTACACAAACTTAATTCAAAAAGTGTCCGAATTTATTGTAGAATTTTGATAGCATTTTAAAACTATCGGATTACAATACTGTGCATATTAACACAATAGAAACTTGACAATTTGCTGTGAGTAATGTTGATAAGTTATTGAATGATTTTGTGATGAAAACATTTAGAGATCGCAAAATATGATATATCATTAATTTAATCTTTTAAATTATTATAAATTCAATTATACATTGAACAGTTGTAGTTATGTTAATTAAAACTGAGGGTGATTGGTATTCCTATTGAAAAAACATATCTGTTAAAAGCAAGGATTTATACGGCAAAGCTATACAGAATTAAGCATATCAAGCATGATACAAATTATCTATCAATTTGAATCTCCCATTGAAAGGTTATAAAACGTTAAGATTATAAAACAAAACAAACACATTTTTTTGGAGTTGTTACTTCTTTGTATCCCCATTTTGTTTGTTCACAATTAGATTTGTTAATTAGGATTGATAATCACAGGCAAACATCAAATGTTCCCTCATTACTCAAGTATTAGCTTGGTTAATTGGAAAACTGCTGTGAAATCAAAGGTCTCAGCAGAGTGATTAATCGTAAACAGAGTGGAATTTTTTTGCCCCCTTTTTTGATAAAAAAACGCATTACCCAAATAACATCCCTACGACAGGTAGCCCCCAGAATGTGCTTGTTATTTATTGTCAGTTCAACTGGTATAATATGGATTACGTTAATATTAATTAGGTGCGAACTGGTGTTTTGTGAGCGTAAGGTGGATAAAATCGGTTTGTCCAGCATTATCTTTTTTGAATAGGCAGGATATAAAATACAACTGAAATAGGCGTCTCTTGATTTTCTAGGGTTCATTGAAAACACAAAAGCTGAAACATGAAAGTAAACATGTAACCCAGGATAAGTCCCTGTGATATCATCTCTGACATTGCCAAAAACAATAAAGTCGGTAAATTTGAATTTTTGAATCTCTTAATCAAAAACATTTTTTTTCTTTTTCTTCAAATCATGTCCAAGAAGGGTTCATTTTTCACTTTTCATATTCTACATCATATATGTTGAAACTGGCTGAATGCGATTCTATGATTACTTTGAGTATAAATTACTAATAATAGTTGATAAAAACTGATTTCATCAATGGTCTTAAAAATGTATCCGTGTTGTTCATCTATATGGGTGTCTCCATTTTTATTTTCTGTAACCGTACTTCTGTGATGTTTGATTCTAGGTGTTTCTGATGTTGCCAATGTCTTTCGACTCTTTCTTGGATTGACGGTTCGGTTCTCACTTTAGCCATTTCAAGATATTGTAATTACAATCTCCAAATTATTTTGCTTCTTCTGAACTGACTTCAAACAAGGTTTTCAGATACGAGACAACACAATTGTTCCTTTTTCAAATGGAGTTATTACATCAGCAGTTTTTCTACATAATAATCTCCATGGTCACCTTATCAATCAGTGCTTCAAAACATTTCGTCTCATACGATCACTGAAAACGTTTTTTTAAAACAAATATCAGTCCATTGTGGACAAATTGAAGTTTCGGTCCGAATTGTGATTTCAGATTTTTTTTCTCGAACATTTCATTGTTAGTGACATTTCAATAGCAATTTTTTGAAATGAAGACAGTACTTTTGAAGTTTACAATATTTCCAGTAGTTTTGCACCCACTTTTTTTTTGTCCTTTGGCTCTTGACAATTATGTTTGGTTATTTTGTTATTACTCCAATTTAGGTCAAGGTAATTGATGTGATGACATTTTAAAATCAACAAGATCGGAGACTCGACACCCATTTAAAACATAGCTCAGTTAATGAAACACAAACTATGAAAGAATGTCAACATTTTGATATTCAAAAGCTTAGAAGGAAAAGGGAGTGTGTTTGCCTCTTTTTTTGCTAAATTACGTGCAGCATTTTTTTAAGATAGGAACACTCTATATAAAAAAAACATTATAAACATAATGCCATTGGATGAAGGTGTTAGGGTAGATTAACAAACGAGGTAAAAATTATCATCCGAGACAACGTCGAGTGTGATAATTTTTCATCGAGTGTGTTAATCGAACTAACACCTTCATCCAAGGGCATTATGATTTACAATAAGTCCTCGATGTACGTTATGTTTGAACATGATAATAAAATAATATGTTTTGTTTATATGCATCATCAAAAACACATAAACAAATAGTACTGTTTTACTATTGTATCGAACTGTGACAAAATCGCTTTTAACTTCAATTAAATTTGTAACAAGGTCCTTTTTCACATGATTAAGTCACATTTATTTTACTGCTGAATACATTCATAACTAAAACAGCTTTAATTATTGTTGTCAACAACAAAAGTGACGAGAAAATAAGAATCGGTATACATCGATGACGTCATTGATCGGAGCGGGTGTTAATTTAGACATTAACACATGTTGCTAAGGATGGGCGTGGCTATTGAGACATTACTGAAAATTAACAAATGTCGGTTATCCAATGAAATAACCGGATAATAAAAGAAATTTGCATAAAGTATAATAATAATTATTAACATTTTCACTGATATTGCTCCTTCATAACTTCGGTATTTTGTTATTCATTAAACAGACTGAAGGTCATTTCTTTCTTGACTGTACTTGATCCTTGAAACAAGGATGTAAGACACTTTTTTTCAAACTGAACTTATTTCTATGCTAGCTTTGAAAATGTTGAAGCGTAAAAATAATGCACATTGCAATATCGAATTCTATTTTCAGAAACTTAAGCCTTTGAAAAGAGGAAATAAATCTCAGGATAGTCGATTTTGTTGAAACAAAAGAACAATACATTGAGACAAACTTCATTCAAAAAGTGTCAGAATTACTTGGTTGTAGAATTTTGATAGCATTTTAAGCTATCGTATTACAATTCTGTGCATATTAACACAATTAATACTTGACAATCGGTTGTGAGAAATTTTGACGAGTTATTGAAAAATGTTTGAATGAAAACATTTAAAGGTCGCAAAATATAATCTATCATTTATGATTAATATGAATTCAATTAAATATTAAACAGACTTATTAGAATTGATGGCAATTGGAAGTTACTTTGAAAATTTTCAGAATATTTTCGTTGGATCAGCTAATGAACATAGGGTAAATTTGAACCTTGAACAAAACACGGTAATTAAAGATTGAAAATTATCACATAGATTTCAGTAAAGATTACAAAATAAATTGAAAACTGTCATTAGATTCTGAAAAAATAGGCAACTTCCGGTTGCAAATAAAATGATTTTTAAGGTTTCTATAAACCATTCAATTTCCCATAGGCGAAAATAAAAAGAATTCTTATCAAATTAATTTTTGCACAAAACATTTTAATAATGGAAGTTCGTTTCCTGACAAAACCTTCGGCAACAAAAATAGGGGCACCCCTTCCCTCTCCCGACCTTAGTGTTCGGTTTATAGCGACCATGCACTATCGACTGCATACAAAATGCAAACCAAACATAGCCATTGAAATAATCATTTCCACGTAAAGCAGAACAACAATAAAAAGAACACCTTATTTTGCAAAGATCACCATGTCAGTAGTTTCAGATAAGAAACATAAAATGGATGTGCCCATGTCTTCTAATAGTCTATTCTAACCTTTAATAGACTATATTGCTCTTTCCAGTAACTAAGAGTTTCATGTAAAATTATAATTCTGGAATTTAATGTCGCTGTTGTAAATAGCGAAGTTGAGAAGTATATTTTATTTTTCGTTGCAAATGTTTCATGTAAAGTAAACGGGTATTTCAAATTTTTGTCCATAGATTTTACTGACCGTGCTTGCTTTTAAATTAATTAATACTGAAATTATCAAATATGTGTAATGATTGTAAAAGGAAAACCGGCATATGTGTAATGATTGTAAAAGGAAAACCGGCAATGTGTAGTTTTCTTTCAAACCAATCGAAAGATTTATTTGTATTTTATTCAAAAGTTAGCTATTTCTACATACATTCTTACAAAATATAAACAAAAATGGGACTCACTTACCTTGGTTTTGGAAAAAAGTTGTAAAATATGTTTTTTATAGTGATATCTATGTGAAATATTTCCTCGGATTATCTCCCTTTATTTTACTTGAAAATTATACGACATTTATGAAAATCTTATTGCGTTTCGGTGTTAGTATGTATTTCTACTGACAGTTTTTTAAAGGGATATAACCTTCACTTCATAATTAATGTCTACAATTTATTTTCAATTCCATAATTCATTATTTGTGAGTTAGTGAAAAAGGTTTAAAGAATCAAAGTGATTTAAGAAATGACAAAGAAAGCAATTGCGAAATTATTTTTTTTTCGGTACAGCATCTTCACTCGTCATATCTCTCAATTACAAAATTAAAAATGAAATCGTTGATGTTTTTGTTGTTTAAGTGAAACAAAGATTTGGTACAGCTGGTTAACAGGTTTAAAACGAATCCTTAATATTAATCAAATTATTTTTTCCATGGTGGATTGTCAAAATAAGAACCATGGAAATTCCTTCATTTGTCGTTGTTCAAAATACTACAATAACCACATCTTTGACGTTAATGGTCTAATGACCCCAATGTCGCAAAGATTTATAAGACAGAAAAGAAGCGAGTAATAGAGCAAACAATAATATGAGTGATGGAGTAAACGGCAATAAGAAACAAGTAAGAACGAATGGAAGAATTTATATATGGTGTAAATATACATTGGGCAAAACTACCTACAAATTCACGTAAAGGTTAAGCAAATCGAACAACACTTTTGTTGTTATTTTTTTTTTATCTTCCACATTGAGCAAATACTATACCCATGTCTTTCCACTTTTGGCCGTGGATGCGAAGTCGTCAACAGACACAGAATTTCGGGCAGTTTTGTAATAGATATGAACATGTTAAATCTAAATATTACGTTACCCGTAAACAGCTTATTACTATGGACATTTCTATTCCTCAATTTTACGGAAACGTTGTTAAAAAATGCCAGAAATTGATTAAAAATCCAGAAAAGCTGGGAAGTAACTTACATTCTTTACGTAATAGGGGATATCGGCAAGATATTCTGCTTGCATCCGTTAAATTAGCTTTGAGACCTAGTGACCTGAAAATTTTGCACACATACTGGTCTTTCACTGATACTGCCGATGTCTACTGAAATTTATGAGGATTCTTGACCAAACCCTTCGAGAAGTTTTGAGTTTCATTTTTCTTCGTAGTGCGACAGTGTTCTACCAGCACACTAGGCTCCTTGAGCTAGCCGGCAGTTTAGCGGCGAGCACCCCTTGACCCATCTTTCAAAATTACGTATTGTCTTTTTCTCTCCTTTCAAGGTTGTGGTCATGGAGTTAGTAGTCTACCTGTATTGGGTTTTATTCGCATATTTTATACTATAGGGAAACGGGACAGATAAAGGGGAGGTTTGGGTACCCAAAAACCGGTTTAACCCTACCACTGGCCTTTGCTAGTGTTGGTACCAAGTCCGGCTGTCCTGAGTTCCTATCGTTGTACCAAGTCCGGCTGTCCCGAGTTCCTATCGTTGTCTACGTTTGTCTTTTGTCTTATACGTGTTTTTCTAATGTGTAATTCCCTTGCAAATTGTTGCATGTAATTATAATTTTCAGCCATTGTAGGTGTTTCCTGTTATCCATTTTTTAACATTACAAATCCCGTCATTCATTGCCCATTAAAGGTCCAAAAGCCAATACAGCATTGCACTCATCGAGTTGATTTTAGAAAACTTGGTGATTAAACTCCGGAAATTTTGGCATTATATATGGGGATTTCAACAATAATAATTTTCAAGTTTTAGAAAACAGGAAGCAAAAATGTCAAGATATTTATTGTTTTTTTTTTCAGTAAAAAAGATTCTCTTTGATTGTTGCATGCGCAAATAGTTCCTACAAGTATTAAAAACTAATACTTAGAATCTTACACTTTAGAAATTCCTTGGTATCTAACATAATTCTGAACGCTAGGTTTTCCAAAATATAATTCCTATTTTGGTAAGTTGCAATAAGCTCTCAACGACCACTAATTGGCGAAATTCTTTGTATGAATGAAGGTAATTTTAATGTTAATTAAATATTTAATGAACATGCTGTTATTAATAAATAACTAAATACCGAGGTTACTGTGAATTTACTTTCTGCATATGCGCATTTCGACAATTTATGTCTCTTCAGTGCAGATAAAATCTAAACGTTTGGAAGACCATAAACTCAAAGATATTTAAAAACTGATAGAGAACAAAAAACCAATATGATCTAAATGTAAAACCAAAATAAGCTAAGGACAGAGCTATGCGTGAGGGAGATACTCCTTAGTTTTCAACAAAATTTACAAAATTTTAGATATTGTAAGGTTCCAAATTAATCGGCTTCAGATGATTTTAAAGATCATCAAATGTTGTGAAATATAAGAATTATTTTTTATCATAAAGTCTGTTAAGGATCCTCATTGGTAATATTTTTGTTTTATCAACATCTTTTTTTCGCTTCAATTAATGTATCGGAAACTTATTCATTTTCAAAAAGACAAACGAGCACTCCCGGACATCTGTATACAATAAGCATTTTGCAAAAAGTATGTTTTTTTGGAACCAAAGGATTTTTGGTGACTTAGGTTTCGAACGGCGTTAATCTTCATAGTTCAACTTCTTTTTTAATTTATTCATTTAATCCCTTTGCGAAATGACAATCCCACGTACATAACTGTGTAGTACATGTTTTGTTACAAACTACATGTATAAAATTAACCAAACCTGTTTCCTGGTGTGATATCCAAGTACCTGTAAAATCTTTCACGGGCTGAAACAACGGCAGTAGAATACCGAAGGAACAAGGGAAGCGATGACTACAAAAATCGAAGTCCAAAGACATGGCAGAAACGGTAACAGATAAAAACAAAGACAAAACAAGGACGTGAGACAGCTACAATGCACGGAAATAAAAAGATAACATTAAGAACTAAGGCACTCATAGTGTGAACTCCCATGAAAACCGGGAGTGACATCAGGTGCTCCGGAAGGGTAAGCATGTGAAGTGATATTGTTAATGGATTATTATTTTAATTCCATTATAGTTCTTGCATGATTAAACATATCAAGCTTTATTCCGCTCAAAACACCTCTTCTTCGACTTCAGGAAAAATTTTCTTTCAAAATATCAAATCTAACAGAAAACTAGAAAAACTGTTAGCAAAACTCACTGATATATACCCCCCGCTCCCCATTTAATAATCCATCAAATCAAATCAATTTCTGTAATAGAAGATGCACATCTACATTATGTATCAAAGACTGTCTCAAAAATTCATGAGTGGTAGGAGAGGAAGCGGTAAGAGATGGGTATTCACTTGTTATGTAATGGCAAAGTCCATGTTTTGCTTTGGGAAACCCCCCAAATCAATCAAATCAAATTCTTAAATAGATGGTGCACATCTACATTATGTCACAAAGACTTTGTTAAAGTTTCATTAAAATCTGCTCAGTGGTTCAGGAGGAGTAGCGGATAAGAGATGGGTACCACCTTGCAATGTAATGGCCAAGTCCATGTTTTGCTATGGGAAACCCCAAAAATCAATTAAATTAAATTCTTAAATAGGAGGTACACATCTAAATTACGTTACAAAAACTGTGTTAAAGTTTCATTAAAATCTGCTCAGTGGCGGATAAGAGATGTGTACCCCCTTGTAATGTAATGGCAAAGTCCATGTTATGCTATGGGAAACCCCAAAAGTCAATTAAATCAAATTCTGAAATAGGAGGTGCACATCTACATTGTGTCACAAAGACTGTATTAAAGTTTCATTAAAATCTGCTCAGTGGTTCAGGAGGAGTAGCGGATAAGAGATTGGTACCCTCAAGTGTAACGGACGGACGGAAAGACGGAAGGACGGAAGGATGGACGGGCGGACAACCCCATCACTATATACCCCCACTTTTCAAGCGGGGGTATAATAACGTAAAGAATATTAAATGTGGAAAGTTCAAACGACCAACCTATAGAGACATAAAACAAGATTGCAAGAAAAAAGAGAGCAAATACAGAAACCCAATCGACATTACAGTAAATAGTTTCATGTATTTGACAAATAAAATAGCCAATGAAACTATAAAATTCTAATGTTAAAGTATGTTCTGTGCTGTCATATCCAACAGTTTTTAGCAATCTTCGTAACGAACATTCCATACATCACATACACACAGTTTGGTTGAATTTGAAGTTGGTCGCGGCCATATTCTATGGCGGATCCAACCTCAATCAGCAATCTATCTAAAGGACCTTCCGTAAATAATTCGAATACAGTTTAATTAAATTTTCTTTAGTTGATTCTGAGCATACGATGAATAGTGATTTTCCCATAGGGTCCAATGTTAGAATACTTTCGCATTGCCGGTTTTTCATTGGGTCAGAACAAAACAACGGCAGTAGAATACCGAAGGAACAAAGGAGTGGCATTTACAAAAATCGAAATCCAAAGACAAGGCAAAAACGAGAACACAGAAAACAACGACGCCGGACAGCCACAAAGCACAAAACAAAAAACACAAAATTAGCATTTTTTTGTAAAGGACCT
>MJUU01047878.1:39277-63479 GCA_002080025.1 Modiolus philippinarum | reverse complement strand
CGGTATATAGGAGTGAGCTCCTGTTAATGAACCTCCTCTTGCCCCCTCCTTATATAGTTTCTACTTCTTCGTCTGCCGGTATATAGGAGTGAGCTCCTGTTAATGAACCTCCTCTTGCCCCCTCCTTATATAGTTTCTACTTCTTCGTCTGCCGGTATATAGGAGTGAGCTCCTGTTAATGAACCTCCTCTTGCCCCCTCCTTATTTAGTTTCTAATTCTTCGTCTGTCGGTATATAGGAGTGGGCTCCTGTTAATGAACCTCCTCTTGTCCCCTCCTTATATAGTTTCTACTTCTTCGTCTGCCGGTATATAGGAGTGAGCTCCATGGGAGAACGTTAAATACATTCAGGATAGAAACCCCGAAGGGCAATATATACAGTTGTCACGGAGGTGCATACCCGAGTTGTATTCAGGTAGTAGATATATAGCCAGTAAAAATTGACTGAGCTAACGAAATATTTCTTTAGCTCATTTGGTAGCGAGGCTGGCTACGAAGCAATGGTCCAGGGTTCGATCCCCGGACGAGGAGGCACTGGTAGTTACAATACTGATTTTCATGTACGAAGGACGGATTTACCCTCCGCTCACACAGTTAAAACAGGCTGGTATACAGGCTGGTATATAGTATTTACATGTTCAGAAGTTGGGCGGATGACATAGTGCACAGGGTCTTTCTGAACTCCTCGATGGTGCCTGCTGTTGTCACTGATGGTGGTAGTCTGTTCCATGATCTGATGGTCCCCGCGAGGAATGAGTGGTGGTATACTTCTTTTGTTGTTATAGGTCGCCTGATGGTATGTTGACCTCTTGTTCTTGAGTCAGATGGTAATAAGTATACATCAGCTGGGATGGCTACTAGACTGTGCTTGATCTTGTAAAGCAATATGAGGCGGATCTTTACTCCCCTAGTACGTATGAGTTCCCAGTTTAGATCTATTTGCATCTTTGTTATGCTACCTGGTTGTCTGTCGGTTGTGAACCCAGTTGCCCGTCTTTGGATCTTCTCTAGCTGGTTGATTGCCCCGGTGTTGTGGGGATCCCAGATGGATGCAGCATAATCACGTGCTGGACGGACTATTCATTCAAATGTTCTGACCCCCCAAGGTTTCGTTTCAGAAAGCCAAGAGTTCTGTTTGCTCTTGATGCCATGTTATATGTGTATTCTCCCTTATTCAGATTGTTGCTGATTGTCACTCTGAGGTATTTACTGCTCTCTACTATCATTAACTGGTGGTCGTGTAAAGTATAGTTGGCGCTGATGGTACTACGCGTGGAGGTGACTTTGATGAAGACACACTTCTGCGGGTGAAATGCCATTTGCCGCTGTCTCTCCCACTCTTCTAATGCCTTAAGGTCTTTTTGCAGTTCGTTTGCGTCTTCTCTACTATTGGTGGGTCTAAAAAGTAAGCAATCGTCTGCGAATAGGCGTGCTTCTGAGTTAGATACTTCAGGTGGCTCATGTCAAGAAGAGTAGGACCAAGAACAGTTCCTTGGGGTACCCCTGACAAAACTTCTGCTGTTGGTGAGGTGTGGCATTCTAGGAGGAATTGTTGAAGCAGTTCTTTGTCCATTCCATTAATATATATAGTTTTTTTTATTGTTACCGTTTTTTGTGTTGTGGATGTGTTTTTTTTTCTTACTATATATATCATTTTATTGATATCTAAAAAAAAGCGACAAATTTTTTAACTTAAAATTAAAAAAATTGTATATTAAAAATTACCATTTACTATTTTTGATATACATTTTAAACACCAGTAGTCATCTTGCCTCATATTTGTTTCGATATCACAACATAGCAAGACAGCCACAAAGTATTCTTAAACTTTTTGAAAATATTTGAATTGGTAAAGTTTTTCTTATTATGATATAGCTGAAATACTGTTCACTGGACGTTAAACTCTAATTAAACACTCAATCAACCCTTTTTTCTTTGATTTTATTTGGGAGCTTTACCTAGCTGCAGTAGAATCCTAGTGCTCACAGAATGTAAAGTGCATAGAATATATGAAAAGGACTACATTTCCCTATAGACATCTGCGGTAAACCTCTTGGTAGTTGTGCAGTGTAGCCAGCAGTATTTCCAGTCATTAACCAGACCCGTAAACCCCAAATCAGGGGTTCACCTTTTCCGCAGCCTCTTTCTGGTCTTGACTTTCATGCAAGAAAGTATCAGGGATCATGTGGAGTGACATATAATAAAGTTTCACAGGTAAGCGTCACTAAAGTTTACATTGCGACTTACATTCAAACTACAATTCGCACGATTTTCATTACTTTACAGTGAGAAATTCAAATTTTACAGCCAGTTTCCTGTTCGTGGACTTTGCCACCGGAGTTCTCGAAAATAACTTTGCTTTGGTGGGAACGGAGATAGTCTTTAATTCAGAGGTAGCATGGGATAGTGCATGGCTTGTAGCCATACCAGCCTTGATTGAAGTGTGATGCACAAGGACACCGTGGGTATTAAGAAATTTTAGTTTTTCCAAGTGTTATACTATGTAGTAGCTGAGGACAGAGACATTTTAATTATATGTCTCTGCTGAGGGCAAAAACTGATAGCCTTTTCTTCAATTTTCTCATCTATTTGGGTGATCTTGAGCTGAAATTTGGTAAGACTCCCACTCGGAACAAGGGTCGACCCCAATTTTCATTTTACATAATGGTAGTCAGCTTTGCTACTGTTGCATGAGCAGTTTTCCTGAAATTGATTAAAGTAAGTGTGAACTGAACCCTCAGTCCAAAACGAATATTCTAACATGGCTCTTGATAATCGTCAACCAGTATAATGCTCGATAACCATATATTTCGCACATGCGCAAACGGTATCGGAATATGAGAAAATGGGATGCAAATCAACAATGTTTTAATTTTATTCAATTTTCTGTCATATTAGAATCGAAATAATTCATGACAGGTATATGGTTATAGTCATTTTTTTTTAATTATTTCTTAAATAAACCATATTCTCTAATGATATATCAAGTTTAAACCGGTTATAACGGTTGGTACTTCATTCTAAAGCACAACCTAAGAGGATGTGGAATATCGCGAATTCAGTTTTTACAGATTCGTGTCGTACTTCATTTCGCTTTTTTGTTGTTCTTAATTTACCAAATTGATTGATTATTGTGAATGTGCTAATTTTAATTTTCATACTTACTTGATTTCGACCATACCTTTAATTAAATCTTACACGGGAAAATTTACAGAACCAGATTGGCGCATTGTTATTATGGTTATTGTGTAAAGGTCGACAAATATTAGATTTATATGTACGAGGCTAAGAAACAGGTGTAATGCGAGCTTTAGTCTTGCCGCCTGTTTCGTACCGAATATAAATAAATTTCATATTTGAAAATACTACATGTATATTGTTTTTATACTGCAATCTGAATAATATAAAATGCAAATATGAAACGTAACAACAATTCCCCAAATTGAACCTCACTGTTTCTGTCAGTAGGATACCGATTACCTGTCAACTGGTGCAAAAGTGACAGCAACATCGTTTGCAACAAATTGCAACAAATTATCAATTGCAACAAATGCTTAAAAAGATATTTAATTATATCCGTAAATTATGGAATGAATTTCAACATTTATTTCTTATCAGAATTATATTTCGTAAAAAGGAATATGAGGAGAGTGTTGATGTATTAATACACAGATGATACAGTGCTTTTTGTCCGAAATTTGCTTTTTGTCCGATTTTGCTTTTTGCCCGAAAATTTGCTTTTTGTCCGAAACTTTTGCGTTTTGTCCGACGCTTTTGTCCGATTTGCTTTTTGTCCGTCGCTTTTTGTCCGATTTTTTTGCGTTTAATCCGACGCTTTTTTCCGATTTGCTTTTTGTCCGAAAATTTTGTTGAATGTCCGAAATTTTTGCGCTAAGTCTGTTACTTTTTGTCGGATAATTTCGCTTTTTGTCCGATATTTTTGCGTTTAGTCCGTTGTTTTATGCAACTTAGAATGACAATTTTGCCTTTTTGTCCGATCAATGCATAAAGCAATTTTACAAAACCACAGAGACCATGCAGGAGGCTATCCTATGCGTTCCAACAATTACACGGTTTGGTGAAAAGTCATATTCGGTGTGCGTTACCACAGTAATGAATTTTACATTTACAAATATCTCATTCATCTTCCCAAACCAGTCTTTATGTGATGCTGATGATGCTGCTTCAGTGGTATATAAGATACAGGTAATCCATATATTGGGTATTAATTGATGATATAAGTTGTTCATTTGCAGAAATGGAATTTACATTTTTGTCTGTAAATAAATAAAGAGTTTTGGCTATTGTTTATTTTGTTTTTCTTTTTATAACTAGTCCGTTTATTAACCTGATCTGTTACGAATAAAAGAAGAAACTGACTTTATCATCCACCGGACATGTTGGAAATAGATCAACACCAAAAGTAAGTACCCGATAAATATCATTGGTGTCAAGCTTACTTTCAATCCGCTTGATTCCATACAAGATCTGGTTTGTATGTGTCCAATGTTAAAATAAGTTCCCTGTTTGTGGCTATGTTGCATGACAGACAGGTCTGCACCAATGTAACAAAACTGCAATGTCTTTATAATTTGGCATATATTTTAAGATGTACTACAATTCCAAGAAATGAATGGTCTTTGAGAGTTTCGGAAAACTTACCAAAACTTTCCCCATTTTATGCAGTAGTGAAAATGTAATCGTTGAAATGTATTTCAACCACGATGTCATGTAAAATGTAAAATACTAATCTAGGAAATTGATGTGTAAATAGAAAATATCAAAATGACCTATTTTCAATTACAACCGGGTATTGCGAGGCTTCCAAATTTATGACTTTAAAGCCAAACCACCCGATTGCACTTGCTCCTCTTCCCCATTCAATTATAGTCCGGCTGGACACGCTATAACTGATGACCTAGTCTATATGGTAGACAACCCCAAACTACGAGATATTCTCTCAAAAGGTATCAAATTCCGTGAACCCCAGGACATCAACTGAAGGTACAACTTCAAGATTTTAATGGATGCAGTCGAGGACTATGATGGGAAGTGTGCAAAGAAAGAGAAAGAGGACGTTGATACATTGTCCGACTGGATCATGTCCATAAGTCATTAATTGTGAATCGCATTCGGCGTTTGAAAACAAGAATGAAGTCTAGAAATCACAGTATATTTGAAGATCCCGTCGGGGATCCCAGTCTGACCAGCCTTCAGGAAAATTAGGTCGTCCCTGCAGACAAACAACAACCTGTTCTTGTGTAAGAAACGCTATCTCAACTGCCTTGTGAAGGAGAAGTGCAAACCCTAGTTATAAATTCCCATACTATAATACCGAGGGACGAGATTGTTAAAAATCACACTTCAGTTATAGCATACTTTGGCATCAGAGCCGATGATGAAAATAAGGAATCCCCTTAAATCTATAGGGTACCCCCTCCTCACTACTTGGTTGACTGCAGTCAAAAATCAAAAATGGCCTTAAAATTACTGTGCCAAAGCTTACTGTACAAGCGGCGTGAATCAAATTCTTAAAAATTCCAAAGTCTTCTTCAAGAGCTATCCTCAATCAGTCTTATCCATTGCCATGGCATTCAACCTTTTGATTTTTCTACTCTTTATACAGCCCTGCCATACAACAAACTGAAAACAATAATTGCACATTTTTAGCAGTAGGAAAGACAAAACATATTTTGGTAAAGAACCACACTGATTCGAATAAGAAGTACACTGAGACTGACGTAATCAAAATGTTAAAAATTTTGATCGACAATATTTTTGTGGAATTCGGATGTCGCGTTATCCAACAGACAAAAAGGTTTCCTATGGGAACTGACTGTGCGCCACTCTTAGCTGAGCTTTTTCTTTACTCGTACGAGGCCAAGTTTTTAAAGGGCTTACACAAAGAAAACAAAACTTATAGCCTAGTCCTTTAATCTCAGCTTCCGCTACTTAGACGATGTACGTTCTCTTAATAATTCAAAATTTAAAGAATATTTACATCAGATATATTCCAAAGAACTTGGAATTAAAGAAACAACTGATACATCTACTTCGGCTTTGTACTTAGATCTTTTGTTGTATACTGACGAAGATAGACGTTTGAAATTAAAGTATATAAGAAGCATGATGATTTTAATTTCGTAATTGTGAACTTTCCTTCTCTTAGCAGCAGTATACCTACATTCCTGCCTGTGTACATTTCACAGTGTTGATTCGTTACTGTCGAACTTGTAGTTTGTACAATGATTTTTTTGTTTAAATAGATCAAAAACACTGTCATAAAAGCTTCTTAATCAGGGATTTTTTCAGCCTACGTTACCATAACATCATTGAAGGATATGACGTGTTGACCAGTGTCCCAAATGAAAGCGGACATTTTCGACTAGATTCACGTCCTACCGGATTTGACTTTACCGATTTTCACTTTAGTCTAGATTGACTCACTTACAATGTGTCGGGTGCTGTTAAGGGAGTAGGACATGCCTACCTTCCGGAGCACCTGATGTCACTGTCAGTCTCATTGGAGTTCACACTGTGATTGCCTTGGTGTTAAAAAATGTGTTGGTTTTTTTCTGCGCTTTGTAGCTGTCAAACGTCATTGTTTTCTGTGTTCTCGTTTTGGCCATGTCCTTTGATTTACATTTTGGAAATACCACTCGTTTGTTTCTTTGGTATTCTACTGCCGTCGTTTTTTTATTGGAGGTTACAGGATTCGATGTCATATAATACACAATAAATTTCCTTAAATGTAAATTTAGACCAGTTGGTGATGGGTAAATGTCAGTCACAATGACCTAATTTGTATTGGATGTATGCTTCTTCGCTATGGTATATCTGTGTACCAGATTACATGATCTCTGGTCATAACATACACAAGAAGTATATAAAACGGGATTGTTAACCAAAGTCGGTGATGCGTAAAAAGTAGGGCACAGTGAATTCATTTGTATTGGATACTTCCTTACTTGATGTATTTCTTTTCCTTTTTTTTCTTAAAACATGTTCCAATAAAAGAAAAAATTTGATCGGAACCATTTCAAAATAAGATGCCAAAAGGATCTACCGGTTTCAGAAATAGGAGCACAGAGTTAAAATTTGGGGTTATTTACTAGCTCATTTGACCTGTCAGCCCGTATGTCGGTGTTCGTTTTCCGCCCGTCTTTCACTTTTTAAAAAGTCTTCCTTTCTGAAACCATTTAGATAGTTTTAAGCAAGCATAGTCTGAGGAATTACCCGGATATTTTGTTTCAAAAATTTGTCCAAGGACCAAATACTATAGGGCCGTACCTACATTTAAATAGGGGTACATTTCGATTTTTTTTCGTGGGGGTCAAAAACTTACATATTTAAAATCTATGCTGGAGATAAAACGATCAGCATTATCAGATAGATGCAATGTTGAAGAAAATCAGATAGCTCATTTTGGAGTTAACACCCTATCCTCTGAAATGTTTCACAGAATTTTATTTATATTCTTTTCCAAAGCATCTATAACAAATAGGGGTCAAGTTCAAATTGCAAAAATGCATATCAAGGTCTGCGTACCTAGAAATTCTAAGTAAGCCTAAATAACCATATAAAAGATCATTTCTGATCGTTTTGAAAATAAACTTTGTCACCGTAATAGCCTTAAAATAGTATATCTGAAAGGTCCGTGTCTCATTCAAACAAGGAACTTATGGCTGCCAGCGAGAAACATTAATATTGGACTCTTTGGAAAAACATTCTATGATCTCTTATAAAGTCAATCTATTATTACTGTAATTGTATTGTATTTGGGAGAAGACTTTTATAAGTTGCAATAGATAACAAGATACCGAAGTTACTGTAAATTTAGTTTCTGAATAACTTGTGTCTGATTCCCTTTGCATTTGGTGAGCAAAATAAATATGTTTAAATCAAAGCCAATCGGAACCAGCTTGGTTATATTAGCCTTTGGATGGTCACCTTTAAAACGAATCCGGAAAGTCAACACCTAATCCCACATGTCAACCGGTGGGGAACTTAAATATTTCACATTGAACCCTTCACGGACAGTGTACATGTTTTAATTAAACTAGAAGCGAAAATATTTATGGGATGCTGACAAAGTTATGTCTCTTTTGGAGCCGACATATTATACACATACGTCCGATGAGTTTGGATTATTCCTTCGTTCGTATGAAGTCGGGTTAGTTCAAAAAGGACTAAAATAGTACCCAAACACATTATTTCCATTTCGATGTTATAAATAAAATCATACTGTAAACTTGTTCTCTGCACATGGCTATGCATTTTGACAACTTGTACATGATTTCTACCCAATTTCACGATTGCCATTATCTAATATACCAATACATGTATGAAATTGAAACTAAAGATACCAATGACACTATCACCAGCATAACACCAGGGCTAGCACATCTATAATACTTTACACGTTTGGTTTTCAGAAATTTAAGAAACTTCTGCAACAGTGAAATTCCTGTTTCTTGGTAGCACTTTCCCCAATATTACTTTTGTAATCAATTGGCGCCCTGCGTCCGGCGTTCGCCCCTCGTCCGTCCGTCGTAAACTTTTCATTCAAAGACCTTCTCTGAAACCACTGGGCTGATTGGAACAAAACTTGGTCACAACAGTCCTTGCATGGTCCCCTTTAAAAAATTTAACCGACAGCTCACTATTTCGTCTTACGAGAATGGTTGGCACCATTCATGGACTCAATGGTTTTGTAATTATTGAACCTGCTTTGTGTATTAATCGGACAAAAAGGCAAAATTGTCATTCTAAGCTGCATAAAACAACGAACTAAACGCAAAAATATCGGACATTAAGCAGAATTAGAATTGTTGGACAAAAAGAAAATCGGACAAAAAGCGTCGGACTAAACGCAAAATTTCAGACAAAAAGCAAAGTTTTCGAACAAAAAGCACTGTATCACACAGAGGGCTGTCATCTTGGCCTTTAAGGCTTGGCTTAAATGGTTTAAACTGTTAGTAGACGTATGAACTTCATTTTTATACATACCCCTTTATACGTACTAAAATAACCTCATTGCAGTATATATAAGTTTTGTTTTTTAATTAATTATTTATAAAAAAAAAAAAAAATAGGCCAATAGCTATCTTAAACACTTGGTGTTTAAAAAAAAAATTCCGTATAAAATCCTCTTTATTTCTTGCACTTTCAGCTACAACCTTTTTATATCTGTATTAGATAAAATATTGACAGCCTACCGTAAGTAATTACAAAAATAATCGCATACGTTTTATTGGAAACACAAGTGTCATTGACAAACAGATCATTGACTGTCATATACATATCTAAATCCATGGCAAAGCTTCTTATTTCTTTACTAGGAGTTATCAAGACCTATAATGACACACCAGAAAGAACAACTTAGAGTAGAAACAGGTGTACATTACTGATTTCTTACCATAAATTTACACATGATAACTTCGGACTTTTTCGAAATTGTTAGACTGACAAATAAATTGTCGAGGTCGTGCTGTGCTGTTTCATTCACAAAACTGGGGGCCAGTTTTTGACTCTGTTTTATTTTTTTTTTCAGATTTATACACATATTGACTTAATTTGTGGGTATTGGCAAGTATCTGTGATAGTCAAATAAGAAATGGGCGTTTTGGACTGTTTACACATGAAAATACGTATCAATTTTTGTTTTTTGAATCCATTACTTGTTCATTATACCATACAAACAAACCTTTATGCTTTTTTCTTATCCTGGCTGATTACTTCAATGTACTATAAAGTTTCTGCTCTCATTCGAATACAATTTAACTATCATTTTATCTTATCTAATATGCAGTTGCTACTCCTAAAGGGTATGAGGAAAAGACTGCTGCCACTACTCTTAAGTGACCAGTTTATCCTTTTAAATATTTTTTAAACCAACGGACAATCTTTGATAAAATTGAAGTTTGCATACCTCTGTCCTTGGCTGATTTTAGATTTTATATTTCGATGTTATTTATAACTTGTTCTCTGTTAGTCTCTTCGCATATTTCGGTACATGGATTTCCAATATTATGATTGTATCTGCACTGAAGAGACACAAGTTGTCGAAAGTTGCATATGCAGAATCCAAATTAACAGCAACTTCGGTATTGTGTTACTATATATCTGACAACCCACAAATGAAAGCATATTGAACCATGTAAACATGTACAAATTGCAACAGGTTTACATGGCATCTTGTAAAAGACAAAACGTAGAAACCCAAATATAACCGAAATGTACCAATGGATAAGACAAATACTTTGCCAGATGGAGATTCACATTTGCTTGCAAAATATAGACATTACTAGGATCCTTGAGCTGACCGGCAGTTCAGCGGTGAGCACCCCTTGACCTATCTTTCAAAATTATGTATTTTCTTTTTTTTTTTGTCCTTTAAAGATTTTGGTGATGGAGTTAGTGGTCTACCTGTGTTGGGTTTTATTCGTATTTTTTGTACTAAAGGGAAACAGGACAGATAAAGGGGAGGTTTGGGTAACCATAAACCGGTTTAACCATACCGCTGGCTTTTGCTCAGTAATGCCGGTACCAAGTCCGGTTGTCCCGAGTTCCAATCGTTTTCTACGTTTGTCTGTTTTCTTATTCGTGTTTTCCTGTGCAGTTCCATGGCCGATTGTGGCATGCAATTATAATTTTCAGCCATTGTAGGTGTTTCCTGTTATCCATTTTTTGTCAGTGAAAATACGCAATTATCAATGGAACCGAAAAACTGAACAAGTCACAAGGAAATATACATCAGTGATAAAGATATTTATTATCATAAATAGAGGGCACATATGCCCATTTATCATGATTACAACATATGTACTAGAATGGATTCATATTAAACTATAAGCACAATGATAATACGATTAAAAATAGCTGCAAAAAGAAAGTAGTGGTACCAAAGTATCTCTTAAAACAAGACATTTTAATACAATCTTTATGACAATTATGTTTCATGTATCCCTCAGATTATTTATCCATCTTTAATAGATAATTCATAAGAGCTAATTGGAAAATAATCTCTCTATATATATTGGATATCTTCATTAAAGTATCGATAATGGACGTATCAATGAATCTGTAAGATTCTCAAACAGGTTAAAGCTTCTTATTTTATACTCAACACAATCAAGCAACATAATACGATTTTATTATTTTGATCCCGACCGTCAGGATAATTTCTTGAAGCTTTCAAAATCATGGGGACCTAAATATTATTTGCACCATATTTATAATTAGATGAGGAAAGCAAAGAGATGAAAATTTCAACTGAATAAAAAAAAATAAGGTAATCACCTACAATTATACATTCACGTCAAATACTTGTACACGAACAATGTATATATCGTGACGTCATTCGGCATTGTTAATGTTATTGAATAGGGCAATGGTAACAAAATTCGTCAACTTTTGAGCCGAAATTGGCAAAAAACAAATTTGAAGTGACATTTTCTTATTGTTTTTGCGTTTTTGTAACAAATGAAGTCAAGAATTGGTTTGGTCTCACTTGATGAAAAGTTAACATCTTTGCAATTTTTTATACGAATGGTTCATATCCGAAGCAAACTATTAGTTTTTTGAATTTTTGAACTATTTTAGACAAAGCAAACACTTTCTAATTAGACTGCAAAAATATTTACATTCCAATTTTGATTTCTTGAAACTGTGAAGACCAACCATTTTCTAGAATCTTGAAATTATTCCTAGCAAGCTATTCAGCCTAAAGACTCCCTACTTCTAAATACACAGCAAAGCATTGTACTTAATTAATACTGATAATCAAATGAATGTGGATCTTGAAATACTTGAGCGATTAACTGGAATTGCTAAGATCTCTAAAAGAATATTAAGGTATTATTTTAACTTTTTTTTTCAACTTTGACTTCAAAGAACCTTGTTATGTACTAATGGAAAAAAGAAACTGTCCACTAATTCAAAAATTTTAAAAAGAATGTCAAATCCAAAATCTATGATATTCAAACTTGAAGGCATCTTCTCTATAACGAAATGACACTGAATTGACCAATAACATTTATTGCCGAAGATTGAATACTAAAATCAGTAGCCAGTATGATAAGCAGTCTTATCGATGTGTTTGGCGATTCATTGACCAACGAATGAAGTGAACATTCAGAGAGACAAGCGAGACGCTTCTTTCAAAGATAGCAGGCAACTGTAAACCCACTTCCGGTATAACAACAGGCAGATTCAGTCGATGCAAATTTACTCCTTTTAAGTAAAATCTGTATTTGAAGAATATTTGAAGAAAAATCAACAGATACATTCGGCACATTTGTATTTGGGTTGTTCAAATTGTCAGGGAAAGAGCTCGACACTTGTGTTAAGCCCTAATAGACCACTTTCATGTTTATTTCTTATCCCGACTTTGGCTCCGTTTATATAATGTTTTCCACAAGGGGAAGTAACCTACTGACCCGACAGTCAGGTTTACGGTTCCATTGTAATAAGGGACAGCAGTAGATTTCAAATACATAGGTATCTATCACTGGATTAGGGGTAATATCTCGATTGTCTTTAAATAAATTATTTCGAGCTATTCGGGTACTTACCACAGTGAAAATCTTAACCGTTACCAGAGAAAATATTTACTGACCGTCCTTTTCCTAATGAGACCGAAAACCAGAATGTCGGGTGTTAGCGAGTGACGTCCCTTTGAAAAACATGCTAAATTAGCAGTCATCCAGTAAATATGAAATTCGTCTATTGTCTTGTTAGGTTAAATGTTGATCTTGTTTCAAGACAAATACTGTTTTTTTTCTGCTGATCCCTTGCTCCGGATGCGGGTTTGAAAACAATTTAAAGTTGTACGGTCTCAAAACCGGGCAACATACTTGCAGTAATCTTGGATGCCTGAAACCTACTGCACATGTCAGGAAGCTGGCTATTGGGCTGTTCTTTTTATGTGTTATATGACCGGAAATCCGATTTTGTATGGTTCCAAAAGTGGTGAAATTGTTAAAAATGTTTCCATCAATTGTCATAACAACCTGGTTAAAGGCTTACATTAGCCTGTTGGATTCGAGGTCACTACCTCCAAGGTCATTGCAGTTAAGCTGAAATATTATTAATTTTGAATGAAAACTTCAGTGTTGATTTTGCATTTAATCACACTACGGACCAACATATTTATCAATTTTGAGGCCATTTCTGCATGCAAAGGTCAAGGTGAGATTACTGAAATTAAGACTGATTTTTTTGTTTGCCGATTCTCTTGGGATCTTATTTTCGATATAAAATCAATATCAGAATTTAAATTCCCTTTTCAATTCGGAGGTTTATTCCTTAGTTTTCAAGGTAAACATTGATTATGTTAATGTAATCATCATTGCTATATTTGTTATCATATGCACTGAATATTGTTTTGATACTGTAGGTAATATAAATATAAAAAAAGAACAAATGTTACTAAAAAATGGAAGAATGTGTCCATGGGACACGGATGCCCCCACCTCCTTGCAATCGAAACTCTTAAATTATTAAAGGCATAACTATGTACAATATATATATCAAATATTATAAAAAAGGATCTTTCTCCTGCGATAAATAGGCACTGGAACTGGTTTGGTTTTGATATGTGTAGTTCCAACAAATAATCTGAGAAACAGTCTTATATGTAATACTAATCTATTTTTAGCAACTGTGACCTTGATCTTGGGGATATCAACGCTAAAATCTATGGGATTATGTCTTTAGTGATAAGTAAGCTAGTGACCAAGTTTGGTTTTGATCTGATGTAGTATACTCAAGTTACGGTATCATCCGGAAACCAAAATTTTATTGAAATTTTAGTCTATTTTTAGCAACTGTGACCTTGACCTTTGGGGTACCAACCCGGGAATAGATAGGGTTCTGTCTTCGGTGATAAGTAAGCATGTGACCAAGTTTGGTTTTGATCTGATGTAGTATACTCAAGTTATCATCCGGAAACCAAAATTTTATTGAAATTTTAGTCTTTTTTTTAGCAACTGTGACCTTAACCTTGGGAATACCAACCTGGAAATCAATAGGATTCTGTCCTGGGTGATAAGTAAGCATGTGACCAAGTTTGGTTTTGATCCGATGCAGGATACTCAAGTTATCATCCTGAAACCAAAATTTTATTGAAATTTTAGTATATTTTTAGCAACTGTGACCTTGACCTTGGGGGTACCAACCCGGAAATCGATAGGGTTCTGTCTTGGGTGATAAGCAAGCATGTGTGACCAAGTTTGGTTTTGATCCTATGTAGTATACTCTAGTTATCATCCGGAAACCAAAATTTCATTGAAATTTTAGTCTATTTTTAGCAACTGTGACCTTGACCTTGGGGTACCAACCTGGAAATCAATAGGGTTCTGTCTTGGGTGATAAGTAAGCATGTGACCAAGTTTGGTTTTGATCCGATGCAGGATACTCAAGTTATCATCCGGAAACCAAAATCTTACTGACATTTTAGTCTATTTTTAGCAACTGTGACCTTGACCTTGGGGATACCAACCATGAAATCGATAGGGTTCTGTCTTGGGTGATAAGTAAGCATGTGACCAAGTTTGGTTTTGATCCGATGCAGGATACTCAAGTTATCATCCGGAAACAAAAAAGATGGACGTACGGACGGACGGACGGACGTCCGGATCAGGATAAACCTTAATGCCCCTGACTTCCTAGCGGCGGGGGCATAAAAAAACGTACAAAAAGAGCAATACAATACAACTTCTGACAGTCCATCAAGAACTGACACAATGACTGGGATTAATGAAGGAAATCTCTTCTATTTCACCTCCTCAAACTCCTTTGCTAAGTTATGCACCTTGCCTTCAGTTTACTGGTACATTTTTGTAATTTTTGTTCTCATAATTCCTTGATAAAAAACATTTGTCAGTATCCCAAATGAAAGTGGACATTTTCAGCTAGATTCAAGTCTTCCTGGATTTGAGTACCGACTTTGACATTTTCCCGGATTGACTCGCTCACAGTGTCTCAGTTTCACTGGTGTTCACACTGTGAGTGCCTTTGTTTTGAATGTTGTAATTTCAATTGCTGTGCTTTGTATCTGTCTAACGTCATTGTTTTCTGTGTTCTCGTTTTGGCCATGTCTTTGGACTTCGATTTTTGTCAATTTCACTCCTTTGTGCCTTCGATATTCTACTGTCTTTGTTGCAATCCTGTAACAAATACTTCAAGATGAAGAACAACAATAAAAGCATTGTTTCACTGCTTAGTTTTCCCATGTATTTGCAGAGACTTTGTCTCATTTCAATTATTTTATATCTCTTCATTTTTAATTCAATGGAGTCAGTAACTTGCTAATGCACAAATATATCAACAAAACTACAAAATAAACATTAAAATGATATGGCGTAAATGCAAATTAGACAAAGTCTCTACAAATACAATGTAGAACTAATCGTTGGAATAATGCTTTTGTTGTTGTTTAGATATCACCTAAAGTGTATACTACTGTACTGTAGATGTAAGAGAATTGGCATAAAAAGACTGCCAAACTTCTTTATAGAAACTTGTAGACCTCAATATGAGAGAATTATGATCATAAGCATGCATCAAGTGTTGATTTGCAGTAAAAAATAAAAAACATTGGTGAAACAGACACAGCTTCATTCAATTTCTTCTAGATGAAATTAAAGATTCTCCACACATATGACTTATATCCAAATTGTATAAAAATTCACCGTACAGTTTTTTTTTCAAAATGTTAGGAAAACTGCATAAAAAGTCTAAAATTCCTTAATTCTGAATGTCAAGCAGGAAGAATTTCCTCCCTTTGCATAAAAATCTGACTTTCATTTATTTTAATATATTTAAGATGCCATTCAAAACCTAGATATTTTAATGTAGGCACTTTTGAAGTGTTTCATAAAAGAAATGCAGTTTCATTACTAGAGCATGTCGAACTGGCGTTGTCGGAAGGGCCCTGCAATTTCGATCCTGAAATTCCATACAAAAGTAAAATTGAGGTAAGTGTGGATTCACATTCTGTTTGACACAAATGTGTTGATACAGTAATTTGCTGGATACAGTGAATTCTTGAATTTTTACCAAACCATGTCATTTTTCAGCTTCAGACTTAATATCAAATCATTCCAAGTTGATACAAGTCTAAAAATCTTATGAAGATAATTTGGTTTATAGTAAAAAGTAAAAGTATTGGCAAACAGGAAGTGGTTGATCGACAAATTTGAAAAACCACTAATGCAATACAACTCATCATTTCAAACCTTCAAACCAAATTTCCAATCATTCCCTCCAGTAGAAGCCAAGAAATCTGTGACCGAAATTTAGTTTTTAGTAAAAATTCAAAGTCTCGGCAAACAGGAAGTGGATGTCCGACAAACTTGAAAATTGTTTACACAATACAACTCATCATTTCCAAGCTTTAGACCAAATTTCAAATCATTCCCTTTAGTAGAAGCCAAGAAATCTTTGACGGAAAATTTGGTTTACAGTAAAAATTCAAAGTATCAGTAAACAGGAAGTGGATGTCCGACAAACTTGAAAATTGCTTCCACAATACAACTCACGATTTCCAAGCTTTAGACTAAATTTCAAATCATTCCCTTCAGTAGAAGCCAAGAAATCTTTGATGGAAAATTTGGTTTACAGTAAAAATTCAAAGTATCGGTAAACAGGAAGTGGATGTCCAACAAACTTGAAAATTGCTTACACAATACAACTCATCAGGTCCAAGCTTCACACCAAATTTCAAATTGTTCCCTTCAGTAGAAGCCAAGAAATCTTTGACGGAAAATTTGGTTTTTAGCAAAAATTCAAAGTATCGGCAAACAGGAAGTGGGCACCCAACAAACTTGAAAATTGCTTACACGATACAACTCATCATTTCCAAGCTTCAGACCAAATTTGAAATTATTCCCACATATAGAAGCCAAGAAATCTGTGACGGAAAAAATTGTTGACGGACAGACAGACAGACAGATGGACAAAGTGAAAACTATAGGGCACCCGCATCTTGATGTGGGGCCCTAATTACATGAATAATACTTTATTTCTATTTATGATAAATATTCTAAATCTTGTTTATTCATACCAATCAAAACAAGTAATTTGTGCAGAAAAGAGTTATCTCCCCCTACCCTGGGTCTACTACCTTAAATACCAGTATCAGAACTTCTAACAATGGGTTCAATATAATATTTATATTTGAACATTTTAAATCTTTGAAACAAACTGAACCATTGTTTACAGGAAGGTAGAATTAGGGTTCCTTAACAAAGATTGCTCATTGAAATTCTAATCCAATAAAACATTGCTGTCAGCATATGAAATGCCCCTTTTGGCCGAAATTCTGAAATAGGTGGAGATAAAAATTCCATATTCAATACAAATCTTGTGTAAAGGAACAAATACCATATTTGTCCAAAGACAAACACCACATTTTTGCAGATATACTACAAAATTCAGCAAGTTCCTCTCAATGTGATCGCTAAACACATTTTTCCAGATATACAACAAAATTTAGGAAGTCCCTCTCATTGTGATCGCTAAGCACATTTTTGCAGATATACTACAAAATTTAGGAAGTCCCTCTCAATATGATCGCTAAATAAGGCAGACAAACCTTTTTTCCTGAGAGAGTGAATAGCAGACAATGCATAAATCATTGAAATCTAGAGCTATTATTTACAATCCAGTCAAAGAAAATATATAGCACATACCTCTTTGCAATGAAAAGTTTCTCTCAAGTCAAAGGAAAATCATTATTTCAGTCAAATTGGCATGAAGAAATAAGTAAAAATCTTCAGTTCTTTTAAATCTTTAATAAGTTAAAGAATATATTTAGGTTTTATACTTATACAATGAACAATGTAAACATATTTTTATAACATTGAAATATTAATTCCTGTAAATAGAGATTTCAATAAGATACAAGAGCTAATACTTTTTTGAAACATTATACCAAATGGTGAGCTTGAATAATTCAAGCAAAATTTTAACAGGTTAAAAACGGTCAAATAAATCAAATAATAAAGAAAGCATAAAACTAGAGATTCTAGGCTTGCAGCCAATGGTTACCTAGGTTTTTCATTTGTCTTACTATCATCATACTAATACTACATTCTATACTTGTCTGTGAAACACAGGATAATACTAACATGACAAAAATGGTTGAAATATAAATAACAGCACTTTTTTTAGGCTTGGATTAAGGAGAGCCATAGAAATAGTGTTATCTCTCCTCAATAACATTTATACATTTACTTGACATACACCTAACACAATTAACAAAGGCTTGAATGGATTTAATGTGGTCCTGACGGAAATATTGTCATCATTTATATTTAACCACTTTAAAGTCTAATTAGAGAAATAGTACAAAGTTAACAATTATTAGTGGTTTTTTTTATCAATATACAACTGTAAAGACATTTGATAAAAAATTATTTATAACAAATCACTTCACCAACACAACAAGAAAATTAAAACAAAACATCAAAATAAAAACATAACTTAAGTTTTATGGCAAGGTCATTGTTGTTTTTTTTCTTTAAGAAAATCTTCAAGTCTCCAAATAGTTTTATATTACTTTGCTTCTACTTGACAAACAACATAAACATGTGTAATTATAGACTTGGGTAAAGAATGACTAGATCACAAAAAGATATTTATACAACTGATATGATGATGAGCCATCTTTTTCACAGGAAGAGGTTTTTTTTTGTATGGAATGGTTTTCAAACAAACAAATCTATCACTCAACAAACATTGAATTATACCTGAACTTAAGAAGATTTAATTTGGCATATTACTGGTTTTCAAATGATATATATACTCAGAGAAATATTGCAAAACATAAGATTTCAATCTATATAAATCACTTTGTCACATTTGATTTTTATAAAACAGCCTCATACACAATATCAAATATGCAGTCTCGTTAAGAAAATACATTGGTGTAAGTGTAAAGCACTATCATTTTTGATTTGGGATTATTTATATGTATTATTTTTCAAAACTATTAAATGCAAATAAAAAATTCTGTGCTTAGGTTTTCATTCAGTAAACATTAACATCTCTTTCCCAAACCCATTGGTTAAGAATTGAATATTTTTATAAATTATCAGATATGCTTGAAGTGAGCATCATAAATATCAAAACATATGTCTTCAAATAAACAAACACACTATGGACAGAACTATGTAATGTACAAATTACTGTTACACAACTACCATCATCAGTTCTCACAATATTACTGCCTGGTCTACAACACTTCCTGATTACAGCACCTTTTTCTATCAATAATTTTGACAAAGTCTGAACTGATGAGCAAATGTAATTTATATCTGAATGAGATCACAAATAAACAGTGATTCTTCATACATTAAAGATGACAGATTTACATTCCAATAATAATATTGTCTCTGTTCTTGATGAATATTGCCTAATTTTCCAATCTGTAACAAAGTAAACCTACAACATCAACAATAAAGCTAACTTTTCCTTTAAACAAAACCATACCATGTCTGGTCGCCAATAACTTTGGAAATTAAATTACAACATAAATCATTTTGCCTTTTTGCCTCTGTAAAAAAAAATTTTATTCTTTACTCAATATTTGTTTATTTTAGTCTGCAGCTTTAAAAGCCAGATTAATGGGAGATAACTATGATATTTTGGCACACTTCAAAAGAAATCAACAAATAAATATTCCTAAATTAATGAAGTTAATACTCTGAACTGAAAAATAAAAGAATTGGGAAAAATTTTATATAAAACGATCAAATGTTTTCAGGGAATGGTACAAATGTCAAGGTTTCAATCAATAACTATATCCATACACATAGTTATGTAAGGGCTGTTCCAGCAAAACATACATGGGATGGGAGGAAGGCACTTGAAAATTGTCATGACCACCCACAGATGCAAAATAGGATTTTTTCATTTTCTTCAGAAGTAGGACTTTCATTAATAACATCCACCATCAGCAGCAATTTTGAAGTGCCGTCCCCCCAGTCCCATGTATGTTTTGCTGGAACAGCCCTAAGCATAAAAGACAGGTAAAAGAACACTGTTTTTTATCAGCAAATTATCATGATTTAATCAAAATTCAAATGATCATAGGAAACATTTTCAAGAATATTCTATTTATGCAGTTTCATTCTGACATAACACATTGTAACAATTTTAAGCAAAACTGATGACAAGACTGATATAGTGACTTTTCAATTTCTTGAAAATATATATATATGTACCCTCCCTGAACAATGAAATAAATTGAATGATTTTACTAATTTAAACATGCATACAATGGACTACATTAACCACACATCATTCCAAATCTGCCTGGTGAGACTAACTACTAAATCTATGGGATAAAATATACATGTTTGACAAGTCTGGTTGATTAAACCGATTTCCTACATGTTTCATAAGAAGTAGATATATTAATTGTGATAAATAAATGTCAGTAAAAACAAATAACTTGTTCTACTTCAACAATCTCTGAAAATCAATCTGGTAAAATAAACTTTTGATACAAAGATTATACAAACATAAAGAGATTCCTAGTCATTACCATAACAGGCCTTACCTCCTACTCAACTTAGCTTTTAATTCTCTGTTGGTATTTATTTGAAGATTTCAAAGAAGTTATTTTTTTCCCAATTCTTTACATGACTATTTAACACTTGTAATGACTGTAATTTATTGGTCAACATATACATCACCACAGCTATTCTATTGTGGGTTGCAAACAATATTAATGTATATTTGATATACAGGTCAGATGTAATATTTTCCTTAATGTCATAATAATGATGATTTCCATCGATTGAGATGTGATTTATTTTCTTTCTGCCACAAAAGACATTTGTCCAAATAAATATTAAACTTCTTCATATAATTTAACTTGGTTAATTTTCTACACTCAAGTAATTCTATAAAAATTTAGTTAAATAATTTGATATTTATTTTGTAACATTTTATACAGAAATAATTCTAAAAAAGAATTTTTTGCAAGAGTTCATTTCATTAGTTGCAGATCATCAAAATGAAATATAAACTGTTCAAGCCTTATAGAAGCATGTAAGTTAACTAAGAAATTAATATTATGATAAGTCACACTGCATTGCAAATTAGTTGAAAGCTAAGCTACCAACAAGACCTAGAACAAGGATACTGCCATTACCAAGGTGATTTTCTTGATATTATACTTGAACTTTTAAGTTTTTCTATTACTTAATCTTTGAAAAAAATATCTTTAAAAAGCTTTACACTGCACTATTTTAACTTTGGTCAAAAGTTTATAAGAAGATGCAGAGAGCTAAATTCAATAACTGACAGACAGCCAGAAATCTGCAAGAAAGGAAAATATGACAAGAGTATGTTTATTATAATAAAGTCAACATTCATACAAATATAGGACACTACAGAGAATATAAAAAATCCCTTAACCAATGTGAACTCTGACCTGCATATCAAACCATGTTAAAAATAAGTACTACACCAATATAAATTGAGCTTACATGACGATACTATCGAAGCTTGGCGTCAACCAAGTCAAGCTGCAAAATAAATAATAAATATTGATCTACAGAAAAATTCACACGGTATCAAATAGATCATTTTAAGCATATTAAGGTGACAAACCAGAACAACACACTGTGTCAAACATCAAACTTCGTGTAGAGATTAATTTTCAGAAAGCTGTGCAGCCTAGAATTCAATATTTTGAAAAATCGCCAAATTCCCATACCCATTCTCAACAACGCTTATAAAATTATATCTAAAATAGAAACTGGAGTTATACATTTTATTAAATTTATATCTTAAATCCTGCATGGACATTGTTTTAGTAGGTTAAAATTCTAAGAACCTTCAAAACATAAATTAAAATTATTTCAATTAGGAGTTTAGTACTGAAAATTTGTCAATGCCCTTGTAATTTTCATAAAAAGTATTTTTGGATATGAAGTTTCGTAGTAAAACTTGATTTCTTGCTTTTAACATTTCCCTAGGGCCTTTCTTGGTCTAATAAATAATATTTTACTTCCTGGTTTGTTCCTTATCTACTTGTCAAAGACTCTATGGGCAATGCTTAAAAACAAACTTAGTAAAATTCTAAATAAAGAAGGCAGAAAAAAGTAACATATAAGGATATAATATCATAAAATCTACTAAGTTTTCTATAAATAAAGCTTCTTTCTCCTAAAACTGTCTGTATGAAGTATTTGAAAAGTGATGTTAATCTCCTATCGAGGTAGATTATATCAATATAAAGAGGTAGTGAAGTGACTTGGGAGGGTTCAAAATATGAGATTTACCTCTATAAATGTTGGGAACCAAGCTAAAAGTATATAATTCATCTTATATAAACATGTTCATACTACAACACAAATACAACACATTTATTTTGATGTCATGTAAAAAGGCTAGGTAAAAAAAAATTGTAAAATTTAGAATTCTCAATTTTAAGATGCAGTATCAAAATCTGCCACTGATATTTGGGTTTAAATTAAGATATCTTCCATTTTGTAAATGCAAAATTTTTACCCAATATGCCCTCCTTGTTAGTATTCTTTTAAATTCTTTAATGCATTTATAAATTGCTAAAGTTGGTAGTACAACAGATGTAATATCCTTGATAAAACATCACAAAGAAATATTTTTTTCTTCGCATCAATATTTGTACCTTAGGACCAATATCGCTTAGCAACAATTTCTACATCAACATGGAAAGTTGACTTTTTTACCTAGCCTGTTTTCTCAAGTATTTAAGGCTTTGAAAAAATAAGCAGGAAATGACTTTCATTGAGAATCTAAAATCTGAGACACAAATAACATAATGAAATGATTTTATTTTCCTTGTTTGAATCAAACAATCTTACCATTCACATATATACATACATAAAAGTACAATTCAGGAATCTATGGAAAAAGTATAGATGATTTTCTTAACATGTCTGTATCTTTCATATATTGTATAACATGAGCTAATGGCCAAAATTTCCCTTCTATTTAACACAAGGGGTTAATCTGACTGGCCAGTCCCACACATGAATGGTTCATATTTTACAATACTTTAACAATTTACATTCAGGTAAAGGATGTTTCTATATGTCAGTATCTTCTACCTGAAGACTGATAAAATGGAAAATAAAAACTCCTAAAACTATTAGTCCACCCTGGTAGTTCACCGCAAATCGTGTATATTGGCTTTGGAACCAAATACCTGAACTAACTGTTCCTCATACTCGTCTATATTTCTCTTCATTATATCCATACATGGTCCTAATAATCGCTCAAAGGCTTGAACATCCAAAACTGTAATTAAAACAATAATAATCGCTCAAAGGCTTGAACATCCAAAACTGTAATTAAAACAATAATAACTGCTCAAAGGATTGAACATCCAAAACTGTAATTAAAACAATAATAATCGCTCAAAGGCTTGAACATCCAAAACTGTAATTAAAACAATAATAATCGCTCATAGACTTGAACATCCAAAACTTTAATTAAAACAATAATAATCGCTCAAAAAAGGTTTGAACATCCAAAACTTTAATTAAAACAATAATAATCGCTCAAAGGCTTGAACATCCAAAACTGTAATTAAAACAATAATAATTGCTCAAAGGATTGAACATCCAAAACTGTAATTTAAACAATAATAATCGCTCAAAGGCTTGAACATCCAAAACTGTAATTAAAACAATAATAATCGCTCAAATGCTTGAACATCTAAAACTGTAATTAAAACAAGAGGCTCTCAAGAGCCTGTATCGCTCACCAGGACCATGGCTGACATAGATAAAAGGCATTTCCAATAGGAAAAACAAAAAGTAAAATTTAGCAGAATACTTTTTTTTTTCTAAAATTACAGTATTCTTGTTTGGTTTCCAAGGCAACCGAAAAATCCACCATCAATTACAACCCAAAACAGAACACCATTCAAAAAAAATTTGGGCAGGGGTTCCCCTTATAATCAAGGTAATACATAATGCTGAAATTGAAACATTCAGACCACAATTCAAAACATAGGTAATCAACGATTACAAGGTTCGCCTCGTTATGGCACATGGACACAGAACCCCAATTTCGCCAGGGTGCTCATTTACCATCCCTTATACAAAGGCTAAATGATCTTACCATGTACAGTTATGGAGACCTGAATTCCGACATAAACGGAAAAGTGACCTAATTTTGCCTGGATGCTGACCTAC
>MJUU01047878.1:12346-31435 GCA_002080025.1 Modiolus philippinarum | reverse complement strand
CATAGGGTCCAATGTTAAAACTATGTTCCCCGCTGGCGGCCATCTTGGATGAGGTACGGACCTGCCGGATATCTTTTTTAAAGGGGACCACCCAAGGACTATTGTGACCAAATTTGGTTCCAATTGGCCCAGTGGTTTCAGAGGAGAAAATATTTGAATGAAAAGTTTACGCCGGACGGTCGGACGACGGACGCCAAGTGATGGCAAAAGCTCATCCTGGCATAGCCAGGTGAGCTAAAAAAGGATTCAAGACATCCACGGTGTTCCAGCAATTACAATTCCAGCCATCCATATTCACCTGTATTATCCAGTGTCTGAAAGCTTTCCACGACTTCATTTGATTAAACCTTCCATTGTAAAATCAAGTTGTTCTTCATATCAAATATGCTTGATATACATGTAACATAGGCCCAGAGTCAGATGTTCGTATTGGCATGGCAGTATTCTTTCAAGATTTGTTCTAATGTGGATCATGGGAGATAAAGAAAATATGGAACTAAAAGGACAAATATCACCAGTTCTTCACTACATCTATGTATAGTTATACCGTACATACAAAACTAGCCATCTAAAACTCGTATCCAATTTACTGAGCAATGCATCAGATTTCTTGTATTTTAATCCTATTAGAATTTATCTGGGTTCCAGTGTCTGTGATACTAATTTTGAGAATGAACAATCATGCAATGTTAAAATATACCAGTATAGATTTGTGTTATAGATTTATTGTAAAACCTAGATGAAAGAACTTACACTGTGTCAAAGTGGATGAAAAAATATTCTACATATAAAAGAGATATTACAAATATCCATCTTTTAATATTATGCCAAAAACAATTCTTTCATCTTTAGTGTTGGAAAGTGTCATCAACTAATACTTGAGGTATGAGCAAAGCTCATTGTTCAAGGCCTCATGACAACTTCAAGATGAAGAACAACAATAAAAGTGTTGTTCCTTTGCTTGTTTTTACCATGTACAAAATGTATTTGTAGAGACTTTGTCTCATGTACATTTACTCCATATCCTTTCATTCATCATCGTGAATAATTTTGACTTTCTCCTGCTGCACACTAAAACTAATGGATTGAAATGTATGACAGACCCTTTAATAGCAAGCTATTACCATTCTACAGGAAATGTTATAAATTCAACAACAGTTTAAATACAGTAATTAAATAATAATAAATAACATGATTACAAAAGATGCAATCACTGGATCAAACGAACATTTTAATCTGATAATGATATTCTGTAACACATATGATTGATGTGATGGATATAATTACCAATACACAGGGACATGAGCAAATAATGTTGTCATTATCAAATGCACAAAACCATTCACTTTGACAAATATCTGTGGGTAGTTAAATATTTACTTTTGGGACTTCTGATCCAATGTTTAAAAAGACATATCCATTGACAGCTATAAGTCATTCACAAGAGATATATTATCTGATTAAAATAATACATGAAAGTAGAAATTTAATTTATAAATGTAGTTAATCAGTTCTAGTTGAATACCACAGTAAATATCCAGGTATTACCTGTACTTAGCATAAACATACAACAAAGAGGATTTAAACCTTATATAAAATTTATACTGACGACATTAAAGGCAAACTTAAATACTACAGGTCAAAAGTTTCTTCACCACAAAAAAATAAAATGTGTTTTGTTTAAATTCCTGTTCCTATATCGCCTGGGTCATATCAATATGCTCATCATATTGTAATGTCATAAAACAGGGATTATTTCAATTCATTTATTTCATAGGTGTTTTATATTGAAATGTGAACATTAGATGTGTGGATGCAAAATTCAAATAAAAGCTCCTCAACCTATTCTTTTACATGTACCTTCACTGTTTTAACAAATAGAACCTTGTAATCAGTTTTTGGAAGTGGAACAAACAAAAGGCTCCCAAGTTAAATAATGTTAGCAGTGGGTCTGAGCAATAGACCCCTGTATGTGAAAATGCAGAAAACTTCACATTTTTGTAAAGGGATACAGAGGAAAGAATTTCAAGGTAAAATAATAGAAATTGTGTCCATGCCCCAAGCCATATAGTTATCGGCAAACAGGAAGTAAATGAGTGACTGGCTTGAAAAGGGTGGACACTGTACAACACATCATATCAAAGCTTCAGACCAAATATCAAATCATTAGTGCATATACAAAAGCCGAGAAATCCTTGACGAAAATTCTGGAATGTTTGTATGTAACTTAATGCCCCCGTCGCCTAAAGGCGGGGCCATAAAAAACTGAAACTCGACATAATGCAGAAAACTCACTTATACCAGGCAAAAAATAATGGTAGGAATCATATCAACCCCAATATACATTATCTAGTTACACTTTCATCATTGTGGTTCATAAGCACTCACCTTATTTGTGACTGTTACCCGACATTCTCCATCTTCAATAAAATACATACAATCAGCATCATCACCCTAAAAATAAATCAGTAAAAAATCTTAAAACTAACTGGTTGTTCTTTGTTATCAATGAACAATATTTGAAAGACAGCAATTACAAAGAAAGTGGTTATTTGTCGCAGGTTCTTAATTTGTGATTTATTTGCAGTTATCCTGATGTCACCAAAAATACACACCGCACAATATGGTTTATATGTCACTTAAGGTAGTAGACCTAGGTTAAGGGAGATAACTCTTTAAATCAGTTAGACGTTTGAAATAGTTAGTTTTATCAATGCTTTTTAAGCATTGACGTGAAAAAGAATAAAAAATCATCTATGTTACTCAGAGGCTTAGAATCTGTTTATGAAAATGATTTCATCAAACTCACCTGTGATTTTTAAGAGTTATGTCCCTTAACCTAGGTCTACTACCTTAAAACAGCGAATGGGGAGATATTCAGAATATTTCAGTCCAAGAAAATAAAATCAAACAATTTCGTAAGAAATCACAAAAAAATAACCACTTATAGGGCAGTTTAAGGGAGTTAATAGGGAAGGTCATTGGATAGTAATAGTAAGGCATGAACCCTTAACACTTAATACTACAAAACTACATTAAATAAACATCATCTAAAGATGACCATTTATAACAAATGAAAATCGAGTTTCACAGAAACCAAAGACTTCATTGATGGAGGAAATAAGTTTTCTTTTACCTTGTATACAAAATTGTGTTTTCCATTTGTAAACTTGTCCTCCGACAATTACAAAAAGAAGATCTCATTATTCTTCATAATCATTTGCCATCAATTTCTTTGCACTTGAGAAATTTTGTGACTTTCTTCAATCTTGGCTTGAATTCATAATATTGAGAAAAATGTCCACTTTATGAACCAAAGTGACATACTTGAACATGGAGCAATCATGACAAAAAAAGAAATAAATCAATGGAAATAGATATCAGAACTCTGTTTACGTATATAATCATAGTCTGATTAACAGGTTTATAAGCATACTTCCACTTATCACTAAATTTAGACCTGTAACAAAGAATGTACTATTTTTTGTTCCCCTTTGTCAGTTTGGTCTGTTTTATAAAAGGTAACAATCATGTCCCTTTTATCAAGTTTCTTCTTCAAAAAATGACAAAAATGTTATGTAAGAGTTTACCTGTTTAATTATACAACTTCCATCTTCAAAGACCTTGGAAAATAAGGCATCAGCAACATTCTGTCTTTCATAAATCTGTAAAGAGAGATCATCATTAAACCTTAGATAAAATATTGTGCAAAATCTGATGCATGAGAAATACTGTGGTTGTGAACCTCAGGTAACTGGGAAGTCTGAATCAAATACTTGTTTTTATAAACTAAAACACATGGAGATGAGGAAATACTCATGTACAAGTCTAGAGGCTCATTCATGTTTTTTCCCCTGTGCTGGACCTTCCACTTAAAACAATTCATTAACAAGTACAAGTTTTAACCCTGACCATGTTGGCCCAATTTATTAGAAGTTAGCTATGGTCCATGTAAAATTGAAGTTTTAATAATTCAGAGGGGAAAATTTGACTATAGATTATGAGAAGGCAGAATTATTGCAGTATATCTGATTACTGGCACATTTAGTAACATCATGGTATAAATGAATTTATTAAAAAAGCTTTTTTTTTCTTTTGACCAAAGAAAACAGAATATCAACATGTTGGTGTGGTGACTATCATAGTATGTAGCACTCATTTCATCAAGGGTCATAACTCCTACATCTTTCACTACAGCTCAAAAGGATCAGCACATACAATAACACAGCAATGAAGTCTATCAAGTTTTCTTCAATCCACTTCATCAAGAACAGACTTAACATCCTAACCTTTTGTCATAAATAACACATCCAGTGAAAAATCAATGTGAGAATCAAAGGCAACCACTGCATTTCAAATTTAATGTTAAGTGAATTTCTGTCAAGTAATGTATTAGCATGGTAGAAATTGTTCACAAAACCATAACTTTCCAGCTAAAAATGTTGAACAAATTGCCATCTAGTCATTACAGCAAGATGAAAAAGAGAATTTAATCATATCAAATTATACTGTAATAAAAGCTAAAAGCAGGAGGAAGTAACAAGCCTATAATGGAAACTCAATACTTCTGATGAGTTAAAGACCAAAATCTTGTCATATTAATCCTTGATGGAGATGTATGTGACACAGACTTCTCTGAAGAAGTCCTACTTACAAAAAATATAGTTACTGGTAATAATACACTCTTTTTTTTTAATTCCAGTTAAATCTTTTTAACCAAAATTGATTTTAATGTTGACATTCATGACACTAGTATTTTTTTCATCAAATTTAATTTTTACTCAGGAGTCTAGAATTACCACACATACTGCAGTACTAATGATTTCTAATTAAAAAAAAATTTAATTAAAAAAAAAGAAAAAAAAAGAGAAAATTCTAGCATGCGTTAGTATTTACATGTGAAAATACAGTGAATACAAAACCCAAATTATAAATAAAATTTTCTTTAAAGAACTATTTTTCTACCAATTATAATCATTTCAATGTTTGTAATATTTACACTATTCTGAATATAGTAATATACAGGTTGAAAACTTCTTCTATAATTGAGACTATGACTATCAGTTGTGGACAGCGAAATCCGTATTAATACTAATGGCATTTTTGCTCTCAGGAATCCCCCTCCAATGACCTAAAATTACTCTAAAATCGTTTCAGTCAGGGGGGGGGAGCTGCTTTGCCTGCATTGGCCCCCTACAAGGTCTCTCACCAAAATGTAAAGACCCAAGACCCCATGCCGTGACCTAAGGAATTCTACATGAAATATGTTGGCAAGTATGGTACTTCCTAAGTAGTTTTTACTCAAAGTTTTGGTACCAATGGGGTTGTATTGTGATATGAATGAAACACTCTGTACAGTAGAGAACAGCCATACATATGTTTCTAGTATAAATAACATATAATCATATTTAGAGGTTATGAATGAGAAAACTTAAAAAAATGAATAACTGCGAGGCCTTGTAGAAATTTCATCTTATGATGATTGCTAAGCTAACGATATATCCATGATAGGTTAACTAACTCTGTGTCCATGACGTGATGTTAGAAGAAACCAATTTGTTTTCTACCAATCAGTTGAAACAAACAAATACAAGTTGTTGTTAGATTTCTCTTTGATTTTATTTATCTTTGTTGAGAATTGATCAGATCATGTAATGTGTACATGCTAAATGAGACAGCCAAGTGAAAAATTTCAGCATTAATTTCCGTTCTTACAAATTATTACTTTCAAATTTACAGTAAAATTTAATTTCCTTGGTAACAATGGCCCAGAACATAAAGGGTAAAGCCAATGAATTTCCTGTAAACTTTAATGTTAGTAATATTAGATTCAAGATTTTTTTACAGGATCTGACAATTAAAATTCTTTCTAAAGGAACACAGTGGCTAAGAGGCCAAGTGGTGCAGAAAACCATTCAATTAATCAATCTTCTTCATAAGTATAAATATGAAATTCCTACATATTATTGTCTCTTGGCAAGATTGATTCCTTTTTATACTTTCTGGGGTGTTGCTGTTGGATTAGAGTATATGAATATGACATTATAAGGAAATATGTGTCAAAATTGTTTTTGCTCTCTTTTTATGTGTTGAATGATAATGTGAAGGGTATGACAATTTCTGAAAGAACAACACCATAAACAAAGTTTTCCAGGCATGAGAAAAAAACAACTTCTCAGTAGTGGATCCTAACATTACAAAGGAAGGTTCCACAAAATGGTAATTCCAGGCTATTTATTTTGCCATTCTTAGTCAAATTTTTCACAATATTTGTATTTTTTATCCTTTTCAAGAAAGGGATTCCAACCCCACAACTCTTTCCCATATCTAGATTTATCTATACTTTTCTTTAACTAGAGGAGGTCTTTTTCTGTGATGAATGATGCAAAAGTGCCTCATGTACATACAACTGAAGCAATATAAAAATGTAATAAAATACATACCTCTAATGCTTTTAATATTGGTACAGTTTCCAAAAGATTTTCATACATCTTTATTTTGTTAAAAGCTGTTTTTAAAACTATTCTTCTAAATGTCTGTCTGTCCTGTAAGTTAATAGTAAAGGATAAAATTCTACTGTCAGCACAATTCACGACTATATAAATCAGCACAATTCAAGACTATATAAATCAGCACAATTCATGACTATATAAAAATGCTAAATAAAACACTTCACAGGACAAAAATATAAAGAGGGTGGATATTATCCCATCTTTAAAAATGCATTTAAAATCAATTTGATCTCTGAAGGTTCAAACCATGACAAAAATTGAGAGAAATATTTAATATTTCAGTCAACAAAATAATATTGTGAAACACTGATGCCCTTGGATAACAGCTAAAAGAAATCTTTAGCATCATTCCATGCCTTTGCCATTAGGAGTAATCTATCATCTACAGGCTAATTCAAATTAACAGCTATTCATAGAAGTACATGTATTCTGTAGTCTTGAATGAGCTTACTATGTTACCACAAAGAATACACATGTAACATATGAAAGCTCCATCAATTAAATTGTAATAGGTCACATGACAAAGTCATAATTGAACTGTCTTGTACCAATAAAAAGTCTTTACAAAAGGTATGAAGCTCATTTGCTAGCAATTCAATATCAAAGAGACAATCAGAGGAAAATTTATTTCCACTGACTTTTTATTGCAAGGAATAATGAAGGATATTTACCTCCTTAGCAGGAACATTTCTTATATTCATTGGTAACAATTTCTTATTTAAACGATTTTTTTTTATCTATGAATCTAAAATACATTTAGACAATGTACTAGGTTTATATACAGAAACATCTAGTAAATACAAGTATCAATACAATGTAACCTACACTTACTTTATAATATGGAAATTTAATTCTATACAATATTGCAGACAAGTCAGCCTCAAGGGATGACTCCTTTAACACTACTAATAACAAATCTGCCTTAAAACCACCAGTTTAAGTCATTTCAAACACTTAAATCATTGGTAATTTTTATATCAATATGAGATTTGTGAAAATTAGCTTTTCTATACTATACACCAGGGAAATGTTTGTAATATTTTTTCCATCTTTTCTCTCCCACTTTCCAATACATCTCTTCAACAATCAATAGAAACTTGTCTCAAAGTATAATTCTATAACTGTACAAGACCATACTTTTGCTAATCACTTTCTTATAACATTTGAGTGGCACCATTCTTAACAGATTTTTTATGTCAATGTAAACAAATTATTTTCATATTGATACTTAGTACAGCCCAACACCACAAAGCAGGAAACCATGCAAAATCACAATTTTGAAACATGGACATTTTTTGTGGCATTGGCTTTTCATTTGTCAGAGATAATAATTCAAGATGTGAGCTTTTGCCATCACTCGGCATCCGTCGTCCGTCCATCCGTCCTTTAACTTTTATTCAAAGATCTTCTCCTCTGAAACTACTGGGCCAATATTAACCAGACTTGGCCTGAATCATCACCAGGGTATGCACTTTTTATGTCCGTAAACCAAACAACATGGCCACTGTAACTAAAAATAGAACATAGGGGTAAATTTCTGTTTTTTGCAAATAACTCAAAAACTGTTACAGATATCAAAAATCTGACATGGGGGTAAAAATGATCAGCATGATGAGATCTACCCACCCTGCAATTTTGGAGAATATCCGATAATCGGTCTTGGATTTATTGCCCTTTTTCTGCAAAATTTCAGTTTTTTTTTGTGTTACTTTTCGTCTTATATATTGAAAATGATAGCAGATAGGTGTAAAGTTTAAGTTACAAAAATGGTCAGCATAATAAGATCTACATGTCCTGCAATTTTGAAAAAAATCTGACGACCCATATAGGAGTTATAGCCCCTCTTTTGTTGAATTTTCACGATTTTTATACGTTTTTACTTTCATTTCAAAAACTATTTGTGATAGAGGTTAAGTTTGAATTGCAGGTTAAGTTTGAATTGCAAAAGTGTTAAGCTTATCGAGGACTACAATTTCTACAGATGTCATGCAGGTTCACATCTCATCCAAGATGAACATAGTTTAACACAGGGACCCTATGGGAAAGGCATTCCAAGATCTTTTTCTCTGAAACTACTGAGCCAATTGGCACCAAACTTGGTCACAAGAGTCCATTGGTGATCCACTTCAAAGTTTGTGATTTTTATATTCATACCTCATCCAAGATGGCCACCAGCGAAGAACATAGTTTAACATAAGGACCCTAGGTGAAATGCATTCAAACATTTTCTTCTCTGAAATAACCAAGCCAATTGGAACCAAACTTGGTCACAATAGTCCATCGGTGGTCCCTTCAAAGTTGGTGGTTTTTATTCAAGATCAAAGATGGCCGCCAGCGAAGAACATGGTTTAACATAAGGACCCTATGCGAAATGCATTCAAAGATCTTCTTCTCTGAAACTAATGAGCCAACTGGAACCAAACTTTGTCACAATAGTCCATTGGTGATCCACTTCAAAGTTTGTGATTTTTATGTTGGTACATCATCCAAGATGGTGGCCAGCAAGGATCATAGTTTAACATAAGTACCCTATCTGAAATGCATTTAAAGATCTTTGAAACTACTGAGCCAAATGGAACCAAACTTGGTTATAATAGTCCATTGGTGGTCGTCTTTAAAGTTTGTGATTTTATGTTCATACCTCATCCAAGATGGCAGCCAGGGGGAAACATAGTGTAACATAGTGACCCTATGTGAAATGCATTCAAAGATCTTCTCTGAAACTACAGAGCCAATGGGAACCAAACTTGGTCACAATAGTCCTTGGGTGGTTTCCTTCAAAGCTTGTGACTTAAGTATGTATGTCAGAAACTGTAACATCTGGTGATCTGATGTATAGTATGGATAATAATGCCATTAATGGATGGTCTCTTGGTGACAATGAATAAAACCAGTCACCAGGTGAGTGATACAGGCTCATGTCAGCCTCTAGTTTATATTAAAATTCTTGGAACATATGGGCATCGGAAAAGTTATAAATTAAGACAAATAAGAACAGAAGTAAACTGACGTAATCCCAAAGGAAGGTTGGGAGGAGTAAACTGACGTAATCCCAGTGGCAGGTTTGGAGGAGTAAACTGACGTAATCCCAGTGGAAGGTTTGGAGGAGTTTAGTTTTGTTTTGCCTTTTTATTAATAAAAAGGTTTAACATTGGGGAAATTTTTTGAATGGCAAGTGGTATGGTTTCATACTTCACATGTGTTATCTTTATTTGAAGTCCTTTTAGTTGGTTCCAAAATGTCTATTTCTCTAATGAAAATCTAAATAGACTTTAAACACTAAAGTTTATGAAAAAAGGGGTGATTTGTCTTTCCCCATCTCGAAGGCGATGTTCCATTAGCCCCTTCTTACAGGGTCTACATTTCACAACTTGTTCGATATGCACGAGTATGTAGTGATATTTCTGACTTCAACGACCGAAATCTTTGTCTAACTGAAAAACTTCTTAGATATCATAAATTGATNCTGTTACAGATATCAAAAATCTGACATGGGGGTAAAAATGATCAGCATGATGAGATCTACCCACCCTGCAATTTTGGAGAATATCCGATAATCGGTCTTGGATTTATTGCCCTTTTTCTGCAAAATTTCCGGTTTTTTTTTTTGTTACTTTTCGTCTTATATATTGAAAATGATAGCAGATAGGTGTAAAGTTTAAATTACAAAAATGGTCAGCATAATAAGATCTACATGTCCTGCAATTTTGAAAAAAAATCTGACGACCCATATAGGAGTTATAGCCCCTTTTTTGTTGAATTTTCACGATTTTTATACGTTTTTACTTTCATTTCAAAAACTATTTGTGATAGAGGTTAAGTTTGAATTGCAAAAGTGTTAAGCTTATCGAGGACTACAATTTCTACAGATGTCCAAGATGAACATAGTTTAACACAGGGACCCTATGGGAAAGGCATTCGAAGATCTTTTTCTCTGAAACTACTGAGCCAATTGGAACCAAACTTGGTCACAAGAGTCCATTGGTGATCCACTTCAAAGTTTGTGATTTTTATATTCATACCTCATCCAAGATGGCCACCAGCGAAGAACATAGTTTAACATAAGGACCCTAGGTGAAATGCATTCAAACATCTTCTTCTCTGAAATTACCAAGCCAATTGGAACCAAACTTGGTCACAATAGTCCATCGGTGGTCCCTTCAAAGTTGGTGGTTTTTATTCAAAATCAAAGATGGCCGCCAGCGAAGAACATGGTTTAACATAAGGACCCTATGCGAAATACATTCAAAGATCTTCTTCTCTAAAACTAATGAGCCAACTGGAACCAAACTTTGTAACAATAGTCCATTGGTGATCCACTTCAAAGTTTGTGATTTTTATGTTGGTACATCAGCCAAGATGGCGGCCAGCAAGGATCATAGTTTAACATAAGTACCCTATCTGAAATGCATTTAAAGATCTTTGAAACTACTGAGCCAATTGGAACCAAACTTGGTTATAATAGTCCATTGGTGGTCGTCTTTAAAGTTTGTGATTTTTATGTTCATACCTCATCCAAGATGGCAGCCAGGGGGAAACATAGTGTAACATACTGACCCTATGTGAAATACATTCAAAGATCTTCTCTGAAACTACAGAGCCAATGGGAACCAAACTTGGTCACAATAGTCCTTGGGTGGTTTCCTTCAAAGCTTGTGACTTAAGTATGTATGTCAGAAACTTTAACATCTGGTGATCTGATGTATAGTATGGATAATAATGCCATTAATGGATGGTCTCTTGGTGACAATGAATAAAACCAGTCATCAGGTGAGTGATACAGGCTCATGTGAGCCTCTAGTTTATATTAAAATTCTTGGAACATATGGACATTGGAAAAGTTATAAATTAAGACAAATAAGAACAGGAGTAAACTGACGTAATCCCAGTGGAAGGTTTGGAGGAGTAAACTGACGTAATCCCAGTGGAAGGTTTGGAGGAGTAAACTGACGTAATCCCAGTGGAAGGTTTGGAGGAGTTTAGTTTTGTTTTGCCTTTTTATTAATAAAAAGTTTAACATTGGGGAAATATTTTGAATGGCAAGTGGTATGGTTTCATACTTCACATGTGTTATCTTTATTTGAAGTCCTTTTAGTTGGTTCCAAAATGTCTATTTCTCTAATGAAAATCTAAATAGACTTTAAACACTAAAGTTTATGATAAAAGGGGTGATTTCTCTTTCCCCATCTCGAAGGCGATGTTCCATTAGCCCCTTCTTACAGGGTCTACATTTCACAACTTGTTCGATATGCACGAGTATGTAGTGATATTTCTGACTTCAACGACCGAAATCTTTGTCTAACTGAAAAACTTCTTAGATATCATAAATTGATAAAAACATTCTCTAAATTTTATTATAAATACATTGACTTATTAAAAAAATTTGGTTCTAAGTGCAGGGTTCTTATACAATAGGGCATATCACATCCAAACTTCTAGGAAAATATCATTTACAAAGCGCATAAATTCAAAAATTGTCCTTCCAAACTTATTGATCCGTTGAACAAACTCATTCATAAAGGATTTAAATACAGCATTGTTGTTAAATCTTTACTTCTGGTTTTTGTTGGCAAAGATATTGATCTGCTCCTAAATGCTTTTCACCATTACTAAATTAAAACAATTTTTCATATTGGCAGTATTTGTCATTGCACAATATCATGGTCTTCTTTCATAATTGATGATGTTGTTATACGAAATCTATTTAAAAGTATTTCAATTGAAGTTTCATATGTAAGAAGGCTTGATATCATAGTCAACGGAAATTATGTCCTTAGCTAGCTGTCAGTAACTGCGAGCATTTGTCAGGACAGTACCCGTGTTTTTGTCTTCATGTTTTATGTACTTCATTGTAAGGGTACTCGTCTTGATAAGTTGGACCTTTTTCTAGTTTGATTTTTACTGTGAGTCTTTTTGTGTATTTACTTTTTAGCCATTCACCACACATAGGGGGAGGGTTTGGATCCAAGAAACGAGTTTAACCCCACTGCAATTTTTGTGCCTGTCCCAAGTCAGGAATATGTTGGTCATTGGCTTGTCTTTGTCTTCTTATAAAATTTTAGTTTCTTGATATTCGGGTTATTGGATGTGGTTTGTTACAATTGATTTATTCATTTTTTTTTACCTTTTTAGGGCCATTTAGGGCTTGCTATATGGTGTGAGGTTCCTCAATGTGTTGAAGACCATACAGTGACCCCTAGATGCTTTGTTTTGCGTTGTTTTAAACTGGAGATGGGATGTTGTCTCCTTGACATTTACCCCATTTCCTTTCTTTTTCACATTTGTAAATAATGCCAAAGGTTTCTATTGCCACAGGACAACTTTTCAATTTTTTCACAAACTGTTAGTCATTAGGTTTTGCAAATTTCTGTAAGATCTTTGAAGATTTTTGTGTGTTTTTTTTACTCGTTTCAATTTCATTGAGGGAAAAAAATTCACTGGCTGTACTAAACTGAAAAAACTTTCTGGGTGTGAAATGATGAACTAAAGTCTTGTCCTTTTTAACACTGTGACCTAACTCTTCCAGTTGTTAAATAAACCAGTCTATTTGACTTGAGACATTAGGAATCAAGTACACCATTTTCTACTAGTCATATTTACATTAGTCTGATCAGCCTATACTCAAACTGAATAGAAATTTCCTGTTATTTTCTGGCTTAATGTACCAATTATTCAGTCAGCCATTATACTGACAGTAATTAGCTCTACAATACAACTGTCCGTCAAATAAAATACAATTTACACCAATCTTTATTCTATATTCTGTATCCTATTTCTATGTATTTTATCTTTCTCTTATGTAATAAAACTGTCCCATCGAATCCTTGTAAATCAACAGAAGTGATATTTTCATTTATGTAATCGATTTCTATCTTGATTCCGAGTTTCATTAGAATTAGTTGATGTCATCTATCAAAATAATACTATTATGTAACGTTATTACTTTGCATTAAGTACTCCTGTAATGTTTCATCTTATTTTTGTCTTCACAAATTCTAACCAAGCAAATTACATAAATTTAATGGAAAACTAGGAAAAAATTAACAAAGTTCACTTATTGATACCATACCCTTCCCCATTCTGATCACAGAAATATACGATTTCTTAAATCTTTGTTCAGACTAAAATCTTTAACGTAGAAATCAAGAAATAGATTTTTTTCTGAATACAAACATTACTTTGAACTTTGATCTCATGACCCAAACTGCCGTTTTACCTAACCAGCTTTTATCTAGAAAAGTTTAATTCAAATCCATAAGGTAAAAGTTATGCTCCAGAAACCAATATTTGGCACAATCAAATCCACAATTGATTTCTGAAGGTATGCTTCAGAAACTACAGTGTTTCAGGTGGACAGATAAGGATACTTCCATTTCAATATACCACCAACCCCCTGTTAAAAGCATGGCTTATAATGAAAGAAATTTTGATATGCAAATTTCAAATAATGGATCTTGCTAGTTTGGAATGAAGTTTTCCTGTTTTGCACATGTACTTAACACATTAGTTTTAAAGATTGAAGCATTGTATGCTTAATTATACCTGCTCTCAAAATACTGTGTAAGTAATTTTATTCGTTAACATCAATTTTCATGGTTTACATAAATATCACTATTTCCTGGATACCTATTCATTGTTTTGAATTATATATATATATATATATTAAAACTCCAAAGACAAAATGCATTTCGTTGGGAACGTAATTTCCTGGTTTAAGCCAACAACAAAATCCATGAAGACTGGAACCCCATGAACAACAGTACTTTCAAGGTAGTCATTTATTTGCAGATTTATATACATTACACCAAATGTCATAACCTATCAACAGTACTAACGTTTCATTTTGCCACACTATTGGTCCCTATACCCATATCAACATCAATACTCCTTTATCAAAGCCTTTATATGACTTCAGGAAGTTTGACCTTGTGTTGATAAGTAAACAATTCAATACTGATCACTCCCTAAAAAAGCTTCAAAACATCAATCTCCTTAAGGATGTTTGCTGGTCAATTTTAAAAGGATTTAAATCAAATGTGATTTTTTTTGTTAGAAATTTGAAAAACAAGAAATTTAAGCCAAAAAATCGATAATTTTTAAGATACATGTGTTTTAAAAAATGGCACAAAACTGAACTCCTCTGCATTGTTCATAGGTTTAACATGAGCAACGTTTATCCAATAATGAATGACAAAATAACATCAATTGACTAAAATTTTGTCAGAATGCCCCAAATATGTATAAAAATGAAATTATGGGAAAAAATTAGGGGGTCACTGGGCAAAAAATTATTAAGCTTTGAAATGGATAAAACCAGAGAAGTCCGAAAAATACATAAACATGACCAGAGTCCTTAAACACTGTGAACTTGTTTTTGTGATACTGAATAAACAATATAATTACCAAAGCCCACACAGATCCTTCTGTTGTGGCAACTATTGTGGCAGCACGTGGCATATTATACATCAGAGCTAATTCTCCAAAACTTCCTTTACTGTCATAGTTTCCTACTAAATTGCCTCCTACGAATATGTCATATTTACCACTGAAAAATAAAATATTTGTAATTTACAAGAAATTAGTATTGCCATTGCAGAGGGAAATTTTTATTAGAATTTGTCTTCAGAAACTCTTTGTTGATCAAATGAAGAGGAAATAATTACAGGTTGTAAAATCACTGAAACCATATTATTAAGTAGACTTGGTACAAGCTCCTCTTGTCGTTTATTTATCATTTCTATTTTGCTATAAAAGTGTGCAGTAAACTATCCACACTTGCTTACTATCAAACAGTGTTACAAATATTGAAAAGAAGAAAAATAAATACAAATGTAGTACAGTCACAACATATAAAAATTCCTGACAAGCAAGTACTATTTGAACTATATGCAAATTCTAAAGACCTCCAAATGTCACCTGGTCTTAAAAGTAACGGCTATCCCTCAACAGTTCATACATAATGATTATCTCCCTTTCTATATGTAAACTGAACTCTAACATCGCTGTTTCTATTTTTAAAAGTGAATATACAAGACTAGAATTTTCAAGGTAAAATTAACAATTTTGATGTGGACTAAAAGTCTATAAACGAATAAGCAATGGCAACAGGTTGTTTCATTTCAGTGCTGAAAAAATACAGTGTCTAATGCCTAGAGTTACATGACTTCCGTTAATGAGTTAAAACAAATCTTCGGACCGTTAAAAATATACCTTGTCAAAAAAGCAACCCAGAATAAGGCCTCTGACGATGCATAGAGAGTGAAACACAAAACTCACACGTTGAACTAAGCTTTCGTCAATTCTACTTTCGTTTTGTCCATTCAGCACCTGTTGCGCATGTGTACGTACCAGAAATTTGTCTACATGTTCAAGCAACTGAAAAACTCTCGTGTTTATGTAAAATTGTTTCACCGTTAGAATGTTTTATCCATTTTAATTGCAAGATATCAATTATATTAGCAAAGATACACTTTATTTAATCCATTGAAGATTCCCTGCAATGACAAACCTTTCTTCCGAAATCACTGAAGTTTACCATTGATAAATTTTCCATTAAGGTGGGTGTGTAATCGTTTTTCTAAATTAATAATTTTAAATGATCCCCAAATTCTTTCAAATCTGTGTGAATAACTTTATTTTCTCACTAACTCATTGTTTAAATTCAAAAATATGATTTTGGTCAATCTGGTATTTCAAATTGAAGCACCTGTTTTTCTTCATAGTGCATTTCAACTGACAGGATCATGACATTATGAAACCATTCTAAAAAACAAGATTCATTTGAAGGTCAATTCAGGTTTTATATTGAATGTCAGGCAATATAAAAAACATGGTACTGCAAAAAAATAAACAACTACTGCATTGTCGATTCATCTTGGCAGAAATTTAGATTTTCTCTATTAAATAAAGCAATTGCAATATGTGCATCTTAACTCCAGCTCCTGAGCTAGGCAGAAATTTGTTTTTTCTTCATTAAATGAAACAATTCCATTACAGTGGAACCTATTCACTGTCTAATACGACACACACTGTGGGACCATAAAATTGTGTCGGATTATACAGGATGTTTATAAAGCATTTAAAAGCTATTTTGGGACCAATAAGCAATGTAAGATTTGACAGGATGTTGGAATACTCAGGTGTCAGATTAGACAGGTTTCACTGTATTTATATAGGCAGAAATCTGGTTTCTCCTCATTAAATAAAACAATCATTTAAGGTACATGTACTTTACAACTCCCACTAAATGTTCAGCTAGTTACTATTGATTTGTATTTGGATGAACAATACTTGTCAAATACTGTCATCAAATTTCACACTGTAATTTTCAACCTAGATGACAAAATAATTTTACTTGCTTAATCAATGATATTACATAACCAAAACGATAAACTTCTGTAATAAGGTGTCAAGGATTTCAACCTAATTCTTTTTTTATAACAATCTTAAATTCTGCTGTATAGTGGCTCCTGTCATACTTGGGAGAAAAGAAGAGAATTACAGTATTTTATTGCCAATAGGTCTATATGGAGTAAAGGTCTAATTGGCTATTAGTCAATATACTCTCATGTACGTAACATATGGCACATTATAACTAAGAGGAATATATGTCAAAACCTCAAGGAAACATAAATTTTCATTTAGGGGGGCATGTGATAAATATAATACAATATACCTGTCAATTACATAAAAGTTGTCACCATCATCACCTTGGTCAATTATATGTTCATCTACTTGTACCTGTAATGAAAATAGGATAAACTCATGAAATTTAATAATCTTGTGTTGGGAAGCCATAAGTTTTAAACTTTTACATTAACTTATTCATATGTGAATTGTAGGTCAAAGCCATCTTTTAAAATCAGCATGTGCATTCATGTACAAACTAGAGGTATTGCTGAACGCAGGAGGGCCCCGCAATAGGAAGTCACTTCCTTTGTACCAAATTATCAACATTTGTTTATGAAAATATTTTAAAATTAACATTCTGTTTGGGATTTTTTGGGGAAATAATTGTATTGTGGGCGAGATATTATAACCACAGTGAAATGAATTGGTTGCCTCATAATCATATATACATGTACAATTAAAATATAATACCTTCAAATAAGTTTCTCTTTTCTAGCAAACGAAGTCTAAGTGTGGTTGATATATCAAGAGATGAATTTTACCCTGGTTCTGTACATATTGATCTGAATTATCTTTAGCTTACTACATACATCTTTAAATTCTTAAATTTTTGATTACTGTACAGAAAAGTTCACTTCCTAACCTGAAAATAGCTTTCACGATTCAACTCATCATCATGAAGCTTTACACCAAATATCAAATTATTCCCAGTTGTAGAAGCCAAGCTAACTTTGACGAAAATTTTCATCCATAGAGTGGTACAATAAAAAGTTAAAGTATCGGCAAACAGGAAGTAGTGGCATGGCAAACCTGAAAATACCTTACACGATTCTACTCATCATCATACAGCTTTACACCAAACATCAAATTATTCCCAGTTGTAGAAGCCAAGAAAACTTTGACGAAAATTTTGATCCATAGAGTGGTACAATAAAAAGTTAACAAATAAAGGGCTACGCCGAGCGCAGCATGATACGACCGCAGCATGTCGTCCACTGAAATTTGAAAAAGTGTAATTTAAAGTGAGTATGGACATAGGAAAGAGCTTGACACAATAATTAGATGGACGCAATAAGGAGGTTCACCAAGTAACTAGCTGGACACAAACTAGGGAAAATAAAAATTAGCCCTTATGACTCCTTATGATTCCTCTTTGACCCTCTATAGCTCAGAAACAGTAAGAGCTACGCCCAATCCATTGACATGATGCTGAAAGCTTATATCAAGAGGAATCAAAAGAAAAAAAAATCCCATCGAAATGTGATGAAAAATAAAAAATTTAAGATAATCTGTTAATTTACGATTTTGGCCCCCTTCTGCCCGTCATAGCTCGGGAACGGCAAGAGCTACGTCAAATCCGTTGATATGTTACTGAAAGCTTACATCAAGTAGAATCCAAAGAAAAAAATCCCATCAAAATCCGACGAAAAATAAATTTTTTAGTTTATCTGTAAATTTACGATTTTGGCCCCCTTTGGCCCCTCATAGCTCGGAAACGGTAAGAGTTACGCCAAATCCGCTGACATATAACTGAAAGCTTACATAAAGAGGAATCAAAGAATAAAGTCCCATCGAAATTTGATGAAAAATAAAAGTTTTAGGTTATCTGTAACTTTACAATTTTGGCCCCTTTCAGCCCCTCATAGCTCTGAACCGGTAACAGCTACACCAAATCTGTTGACATACTACTGAAAGCTTACATCAAGAGGAATCCAAAAAAAAAAAAAAATCCCATCGACATCCGTCGAAAAATTTAAATTTTAGGTTATCTGTAAATTTACAATTTTGGCCCATTCAGCCCCTCATAGCTCGGAAATGGTAAGAGTGACGGCAAATCCGTTGACATAGCACTGAAAGCTTACATCAAGAGGAATCCAAAGAAAAAAATCCCATCGAAATCCGATAAAAAATAAAATTTTTGGTAATCTGTAAATTTACGATTTTGGCC
>MJUU01047877.1:172569-183765 GCA_002080025.1 Modiolus philippinarum | reverse complement strand
CAATATTCAAGATTTTATTACTCTCAAAACAGCACATGCTGCATAAGAAGCAGACAATTAAATATACAATACAATGAAGAGACTGAGTAAGGTGACACATATATAACAACAAAAATTACATATAAGGCCAAACAAAAAAATATGTGTGTTTCCGGTTACCCGACCGACCCTAATTTTTCCTTCCGACCCTAACGTTTTTTTTCCATACTTCAAAATGTTCTTGTGTGACCTCAATTGTTTTAGCGGTAGTTTTCCGTTTTGTTGGAAGCAACACCACTCAGATGAGTCTTTTTCCACAACCGCTAGCATTATACATCAGAAAATGCACGAAGAATCGTTAAAATCAACAGGATTCCCGACTCCTGTCGTCAAATCCGCCATTTTTACTCGTCTGATTTACACTTCCTGTTTTAGCGGTATGACTAAATACCGGAAATACGCAATGACAAGCATACAATGCAACGGACGAAAAATACGAAGAAAAAAAAAAAAAAAACTTTTTGCCGACCTACCGACCCTATTTTCAAATACCTTGTAACCGGAAACACACATATTTTTTGTTTGACCTAATGAGCAATATGAAACAAAAATATATGTGTTATTAATAGTAAATAACATTACTGAAGAATAAATATGTCACAGATATCATAAGATAGAGCTAATAGAAAATAATATATGGTAAATTTTCATAAAAAGATAATATAACAGCTTAAGGTAGATGGGTAGTCCAATATTTTTTTTCCATAGATTTTCTTTATTTTCTCAGGAAAGTTTCCTTATTATATTAGCATTTAAATAAAAAAATAAGAAAGGGGGGGTCACCGTGCTTGTTTTTAAAATAACTGATATCAAAATAATCGAATATTTCTAATGAATATATAGGGAAAAACAGCTATTTGGTTGTTTTCTTTAAAACTATTTCATAGATTTCTTTCTATTTTACTCTAATGTTAGGCCTTTGAACATACTTTCAAAAAATATAAAGAAAAATAGGGGTCACCGACTTTGTTTCCATATTATTTGAAAATTGTGAATTTTCATAGTGATATCTATGTAAAATATTTTCATCGAATTATCTCCCTTTATCAAATCTCCTCTTCCAAACAATTTAATTATTATAGTACCAAACATCATCCAATTAGATAAATACATGTTAAATTAAGTGATTGAAGATAATTTGCTTATTGTATCACTGATATAATATTTATTGATATATTACAAATAAAAATATTTGCATATTTAAAAAGTAGATGATACCATAACAGTATGAATTACAAATTAAAAATGGCGGAAGACTACCGATCTACCTTAAAGAAGGAAAGTGGATTAGAATTACAAGTGTGACATTAATTTGGAGATTTTTTAAAGAAAATTTGCCAGATTATTCCAAGTTCTGACATTGCAGTAAGTTAGTAACCCTTTTAATTTATTTTCAATAGGATTTTGTAAATAATGTTGTGGAATGTAAATGTGTCTAATTCCAAGCTTCTAAATAACATAGTTGATTGTTATTCTTTTTCACACCCATGCATGAAAATCATCAATGAAATTGGCAGTTTCAAACGCATTACTGATTGTAATATCCCTTATCCAAGACCTGCTAACTTAATTTGGTTTCGTCATTTTCGTGTTTTTGTGCATGTCTCATATCTTTGTCTTTCTGTTTTCTCGTATTTGACATGTCGCTGGCCTTTGATTTTGATATTCCTGTGGGTTTTTTTCTTTCTTTTTTTCCTTACTCAATTTATTATTTTTTCCCATCAAATGTTATATAATAAATATTTAATGGTTTGTTTGTTATACCTCATGTTTATTACACGTGGTAACATATTTACACTCATCATTCTCCATAAATCCTTTACAGTTGTAGCATAATGTGTATCCAGTCTGGTTACTAATTCCTTCAAAATAATTATACAAAAAAATTAAAAAAAAATTTCTCTCTTTAATATTTTTTACTCCGTGTATACAAACAGTAAAACTTTAGTACAGTTTAATATTTTCAAAAAATGCAATATGGGTGCCATATATGATTTTTTTTTTAGAAATGTTGCATTGGTCTTATCTAAACGTCTGTTTATAAGCAAATTCATTGGGGATTTTTTTTTAATATCATCTCACTAAATTGCCAGATGACTTTCCATAAAGTCTCATCAATTTAAGAGCACTTTAAGTTTCCTACTTCTTGTGGTTACCATGGCAACGGCAGCCATTTTGAAAATTTTAGGGTCCTTTTCTGCACATGTCAGACAACTGGCCTGTGAAATTTGAACACATTCGTAGCACTCTTAACTTTTTCACCTTTTTTATTCCCATGTCACGGAAGTCATTTTGAAAAGCATGAGACTTAAAACAATTTCTATGCATGCTTGACAATCTGTACAATTTCGTCAAATTTGAAAGACTTTGGTTTCAATCTGCACAAAATCTCGGACATGGTTTGGCAAAGAACACTGTTTAATCACATTTATTCTCCATTGTATTAAAATCAGAGTACTTGATTTCCCAAGAGTACTTCCCATCATTCCCGTCAATGCAACAGCACGTGCCTCCTTGGCAATGACAAAGACGGCGGTGTAATTTAGACAAAGATGAGAAAAGGTGCACCATCCTAGATTTTCATACAGACATTTTGGGTGAACACATACATAATATAAGGGTTGCGGTCCGGTCCCCTTTCTACAGAAGAACCCATGGCATTCTATTTTAGAAATATAATTTTTAGTATTGAATGCAATACTTCGTAGCTTAATTAGAGTGAAAACCTTGGACTGTAGGCATATATTTATAAAAGCGTTAGCTATATGCCATGGTCCATGTTTATACGCAGTCATTTTTTTTTAATTAAAAACATTTTAAATCTCTGGAAAATATTTAACCTTATGACCAAACATCAGATGGGCATAATAACAAAATACCGAACAGAATTGTCATGAACCTAAGTCCAAACGGCTAGAAGACAAAGCCGGTAGAAAACCGACGGAAAATTGTCGACCACAGACTTGGTACTTTGGCTGCAAAAATGATGAAAGAAATATTCTGAAGGGGGCTTTCTGCTCCCCCCCCCAAATGTTTATTTAAAAAAAAAATTTGTTGATACTAGTTAAAAATGAATAAATATTTTCGCGTCCAGAAAAAAACTCTCCCCTTCAACTTAAATGGTCGGTCCCTTATTGTTGCTGTCTCTCACTGTTTTCGATTTTGTCATCAAGTTCATAAATTGATCAGTAATGAAGATACATTTTCAACAAGTCTTTCCCTTAAATAACAAAAGTTTACTTTTTGAGAGATTTATCTATCTAAATCGGCCAAAATATAAATGTTTTCAAGATGGATGAGGCAAAATCTTGGTATTAGTCATCAAACATTTCCAGTGTCGATTGTGATTTATAATATGAAAAAAAAAATCATTTCAACAAAAAGTTAAAAAGAATCAAGGTTGTTACCCGTCAACAATACAAAAAATACCGAAGTTGCATCAAAAACAGTAAAACAGTAAATTTCGTTATGCTATACACTTGTTTCAAGGAGTAACCTCTCATCAGCAGCATTTAGATCAAATAAAATGGAAAGCCATAATCCAAAAGTAGTCAAAAAGGAAGTACTCATTTCGAAAAAAAAAATCGAAATAGGAAGCCAGACATCTACCGAGTGCCTCAGTATTTTTAAGTGGTTCGAATTTTTATAAGGACAGTAAATCGCGAATTCATTGAAAAGTTTTATTTAAAAAAACATTATTAATTGTCAGATTGAAAAATAATCTTACCAAACTTGTTCTTGCTAGCAGCACACGCAAATGGAAATGTAAGAAAATTGATTTATATCTTTTAACGTTGCTCCTGCTATCAGCACAACAGGAGAAATACCCGCAAATGATAAGAGCGGGCAAATTAAGTTGCATCTTTTTGAATTTTAATATCAGAATCCGTTATTGGGTAGTTATTGTCAGCAAAAATCTTTTTCGTTTGCAAAAGGCATTTTATCTGATCAAATTGTTCTATCAGAAACAAAAAGCGGGGATAAAAATGTTAGAATGACCTTGTTCTCCACATCCACCGGCATTACATATGTTCTGATTACAACATTCCACACAATTCCTCCGCGGATTTGGACCGCTACGTTTACTCTGACAAATCTACAATAAAAAAGAATGAACAACCGACAAAAAGAGATATATCTGTAGTGAAAACTAAATTCTGCAAGGCAACTTATTTCTAAGATTTCACCAACAGGTTTGTAACAATTAATTTAACCTCTATTTCCTAGTCAGCACTAGCATTCCGTTTTTTATGGGTTTTGTGTCTGAATCAATTTCTCTTAAAATGTTAGTAATGTTAGACTGTTCAGCAAGTGCTTTAGGTGTGCTAAATATAACGTATCTATTCTTTGTTCCTTTATATATCTTCAGAAAATCTTTTACTAAAATGTTTTTGTTTTAGTCTAATATATTCCGTTTTGGATCTTATTTTTTCATTAGATAGTAAAGAATTGTTTAAATTGCGAATGCTTAACTATGATATCGTTGTGTGATATTATACATACATCAGATCTCGTTCCCCTTTGTTTGATAGAAAAAAGAAGGGAAACGGGGAAAATCTCAAAGAGGCAACGACCCAAAGGGGAGTAATAACAACTCAAAGCCACCATAAGATCTTCGATGAACAGTGAGGAAACCCCCATACCCAACGGCAGGTCGGAGTCCTGACCATGTTTTTGCATTGTAGATTTTCCTTTCTGTGTTGTTTGCTTCCGTATTTGTTTACCGATGTATATTTCATACAATCGAAAATTATACAAAAATTTGATAATTTATTTCTTAAGAATACATAATTTGTCTTCTTGTATTCTGCATCGTCAAACCAAGCTTGCTATGTGAGTGGTTAAGCGCGGACCATTTTATTTTCAGGACGGGGCAGAGATTTTCACCTTAGTCGGATTATTTTTTTTCCGATATGCTAGGAAATTTTGTTGAGCCAGGCTTTTTTTTCAAATGCACAAAGTTGGAGCCAGATTATTTTCTTTTCAACCAAGGTGCTTTTTGGCAACAATCGGGGCCCCTTGGAAATCAAATGGTCCATGCAATAATTGTTGCAGATTTATAGCTATGACAAAAACCCTAAAATCAGATATGAATGGTTACGTTCATCATATCATTCAATTCTTATTTAAATTAATGCTTACTCACTTCTGGTTTCACGCATCCAACATCAAACGTAGAGGCTCCTGAGGGGTCTTGGTATTTTTCAATGCCACATACCTATAAATTGTATTATGTTCTTTAAATCGCAGCATGAATGCATGTGTGGTTTAAGGAGTTTCACTCCTAGCGTTGTTTATATCAAGGATTTCTTAAAACATTTTTTAATTGATTAAACGTATTGTAAGCTAATTGAAATGGTAAAAAGAAATATTTTGGTCCATGTACTTTTAACGGAGATACAAGATATAAGAATTTGGTGAGAAATGGATTATTCTTGTATTTACTTTGATCTTACATCAGGAATATTTTTGTCTAAAAGCCACGAAGTTATATCAAGAATTTTATGAAAACTTGTCAGGTATCTTAATGTGAACTACAGAAGACATTCATTAAATAAAAATTAGGACCCGTGTGAAAAATTCTATAAGCCTTTAACTGGAGAAAACCAGAGGAGTTTCATATTTGACTCAAAATTCAAAAAGGTGATGAGTGAGCCACCATAATAATTTTGAACTGGAGTAATTACTGTCGGAAACGACAGTTATCCCGCACTCTCTGTTTGACAAAGTAAACAGTTATAGACCCAGGGCATGATATTTTTTAACATTTTGAAATTAAATAATCGATAGTCACTATTTTTACTAAAAGGATTTCAATAATACATGGTTGTTAGGCAGAATTCCAAAAAATAAGTAGTCTTTAAGACTTTAAGGAATTTTACCAAACTTGGAATCAAATAATTGGTGAAAATGTTTCATCTAATTGTAACAAACTTTTAAACTATGCTTTCAATGTAGAACTCCAAAACAATAAGTGGTCTTTGACAATTTCATGAAATTTACCAAATTTGGAATAAGTTATTTTGGAAATCCAATTGGTAAAAATGATTGCCCTAATCAAAACAAATCCTAACAGTATGGTTGCTAGGTATAATTCCGAAAGATAAGTGGTCTTTGACACTTTCAGGAAATTTACCAAATTTGGAATCAATTATTTTTGAAATCAAATTAGTGAAAATGATTGCCCTAATCAAAACAGTATGGGTGCTGGGTATAATTCTAAAATATAAGTGGTCTTTGACACTTTCAGGAAATTTTTTAAAGTTCGGAATCAATTGTTTTGGAAATCCAATTGGTGAAAAGGATTGTCCTAATCGAAACAACAGTATTGTTGCTAGGTATAATTCCAAAAAATAAGTGGTCTTTGACACTTTCAGGAAATTTACCAAAATTTGAATCAAATATTTTGGAAATCCAATTGGTGAAAATGATTGACCTTATAAGAAAATGCTAAAAATAACAATGAAGGGATATGGAGTAAATGCAAATGAGACAAAGTCTCTACAAATACATGGTAATAATAAGCAATGGAACGCTAAGTAGTATTCCAAAAAAAGAGTCTTTGACACTTTCAGGATTTTTTTTTTAAATTTGGAATCAATTATTTTTGAAATCCAACTTGTGAGAATGATTGCCCTAATGTAAAACAAATCCTAACAGTATGGTTGCTAGGTAGAATTCCAAAACATAAGTGGTCTGTGAGACTTTCAGGATATTTACCAAAATTGCAATCACATTTTCAAATTTTTAGTTTTCAGAATTTTGATTTTTCCAAATACTTGACAAAATACAAGATTAGATGCTAAAATGTCCAAAAATATCAGTCTTTGCAATTTTCAGGAAAATTACCGAAGTTGGAACCGGAATTAAAATTCTGAAAGCTTATTGCGCATCTACTGACTATATGCAACAATTCTACAATAACATTAAATTCAGAAATCCAAAAATATAGGAGGAATTTGCGTCGCATGCCATATGTGTCACAATCCACATTTTGCAGTCTTTGTAAAAAATTGACTCCTTTGGGGTCTCTTGTTTGCATCAAGATAAATATAAAAAATCCGAAAGCTTATTGCGCATCTACAGACCATATGCCAACAAATCTACATCAAAATTAAAACCCTAGATCCAAAAATGTAGGAGGAGTTCTGTTGGTAGAATATATATGCAATTGATGAAAGTTATTCCAACGTCACCAATTGACTTGCTTTAGAACTTAGCTAGAAAATATTTTGTATTATCAAATTTAAGGAAGATCGGTAGTCTTCCGCCATTTTGAGTTTGTTATTTTTAAATATGCAGATATTTTTATTCGTAATGTATCAATAAAAACTATTTGAATGGCATAAAATGCAAAGGATCTACATTGACTTAATTTTACATGTATTTATCTAATTGGATTATGTTTGGTCATTTGATAATTAAATTTTTAAAAAGGGAGATAATCTGATAAAAATATTTCACATAGATATCACTATGAAAATCCACATTTTTCAAATTATATGGAAAACAAAGTCGGTGACCCCCATTTTTCTTTATATTTTATGAAAGTATGTTCAAAGGGCTAACATATTAGTAAAATAGAAAGAAATCTATGGAATAATTTTAAAGAAAACAACAGAATACCTGGTTTTCACTATATATTCATTAGAAATATTTTATTATCTTGATATCAGTTATTTTAAAAACAAGCACGGTGACCCCCATTTTTATTTTTTTATTTCAATGCTAATATAATAAGGAAACTTACCTAAGAAAATAAAGAAAATCTGTGGGGAAAAATTTGGACTACCCATCTACCTTAAGCATTTTTAATTAATTGTCAAGATAGGACGTGTTAGACATTGCTGTCATTCACGATCCCTTGTCAACCGGACAATTAAAAACTCAGTAATAGCAATGTGTTGTGATTTGGCTAATCAATAAAATGTTGGTTTGACAAGGTTCAAATCACCAAATCAGTAATACTTCCGACCCTGCAGTATTGAAGCACATTGTAAGACAATTGCCAATGTTGTATAAGTATGCCCCTACTTGAAAAGTGGGGTATATAGTGATAGGGTTGACCGTCCGTCCGTCCGTCTTTCGTCCATCCGTCCGTTACACCTTATGGTACTCATCTCTTATCCACTGCTCCTCCTGAACCACTTGTTACATCTTCATGAAACTTTAACACAGTCTTTGGAACATAGATATGCATCTTCTGTTCCAAAATTTGCTTTGATTTATTTTTGGGGGTTCCCATAGCAAAACATGGACTGTAGCCATTACATTACAAGTGGGTACCAATCTCTTATCCGCTACTGATCCTGAATCACTGAATAGATTTTCATGTAGATGTGCACCTCTTATTTCAGAATTTGGCTTGATTAATTTTTGGGGATTTTCATAGGAAAACATGGATTTAACCTTAACATTATAATTGAGTACCAATTTCGTATCCGCTACCCCTCCTAAACCACAGAATAGATTTTCCCAAAACTTTAACACAGTCTGTATAAATATAATGAAGATGTGCACCTCCTATTTCTGAATTTGATTTGATAGATTTTTAATTTCTGGAATCAAATGGGGAGTGGGTTTATATAGGCCTTTTCGAAGCATCATTTGGTCTGCTCTTCGGTTTCAACATTTAAATACAATGAAACAGTTCCGGTTATCAACCCAACACGGCAAGTGTTGTTCATTCTGAACACAGTACATAACACTGTTCATATTTAGATTACTAAAGTTTATTTCACTTTCTTTAGATAATGGAAATTTAAGTTTTACCGAAACTTACCTTGGTTAAAGTTTAAGGTTGAATTGGGTTCTATGATGTTATATATAACCACTGAAGGGATTAGATGAGATGCGTGCTGCGTTGTAACTCCTCAGCCTTTAAAGCCAGTCTTGTAGAGTGCACAATGACCAAAAAAAGCATTAGTCCTAGCGATATATCAAGCTAATTCAACTGCAAATGATCTCACTAACAAATCCAAACTTACCAAGCTAAAAGGGGAAGGGACGGGATGGCATCTAATCCCTCTAGTGCTTATATATGTCATCATAGAATCAAGTTAAATCTTCAACATTTACCAATGCAAGTTTCGGTTAAACTTTAATTCTATGACATCATAAACCACTTCCGGTTCTAGATGAGTCTTGAAAGTATGAGTCACTACACAAGACTTGATAAATTGTACAGAGTAATTAGATAACCATGATTTAATTCAATAACCACAAAATTATATATCAAACATAATAATTCAAATCATATTGTCTTAGAAAAAACAGTGATAAAGTTTATATCACTAAGGTTTCACCCACAGCACGCATCTCATCTAGAAGCGGAAGTGGTTTATGGAGTCATAGAACTTACGTTTGCACTAATCTTTATCATATTTGGTGCGTAAATCGGGAATGGCCATAGATAACTAAAAATGGTGAATTAGCTGTTTAAAGCATACACGAAAGTCTGTTATGTGCATTTTCATAATTTTTTTTCAAACAGGTAAAAATTTTCAAGTGATGGATTGTCCTGATGACCCGAGTTTGACCTACCTAATAATAGCAATGTGTACTCGTTCGGGGATGACAATAGTAGTTAAGAAATGAGAGTTCTGCCACAAGACCATTTTCAAGCAGGAATTTTGCATGATATCCCAATCTTGGGGCCCTGGAATGCAAATGGGGATTGAGCGAGACGGGGATGCTGAAAAGTGCAGGGAGGCAAGGACCGAGAAAAAAATCATCAGACCACCTTAAAAATTTTCCAAATTTGAATAGTATAAATAAAATCATGCCATCCAAGATCATCATGGATTGCTACGAAGATTCCGTCTGCGAAGATAGAAGACCAAGCTCATCCCCCGAAATGCAGAAAAAGGAAGAAGGGCAAACCGGGGAAAGATGGGCTTTGCTGGAGGCATACCCAGCGGCGAACGATGCCGATCAGCCGATCGGAGGGAAATTTAGGGTGGCCGAGACCATGGGGGAATTGAGGAAAATCGCCAAGGAGGAAGGGGTGAAGGGATATAGCAGGAAGAATAAGATGGATTTGGTGCAGCTCAATGAGTCGTCGACCGACCGAAAACTCAAGCACCGGGAAATATTCACCAGGAAGCAGCTCAAGGCGATCGCGAGGCGGAGGGGGATCACCAATATCTCCCGGCTGAAGAAAGATCAGCTGGTCGAGAAGGTGAAGCAGAGCATTGAAGAAGCCGCCGACCATATCGAGGTTGCGGATAAGCGGGAGGCCGTGGGAGGGGTATTTGGTACGGTGATCATCAAGCCCAAGACGCAGCAGGACGTTGAGACTTTCATCAGGCTAAGCTGGGGGAAAATCCGAAGCACGATTTCGGAGGGGCTGGCGGAAAAGAAGGGGTTGAAAGCGGAAATAATCCTCCACGTGGAGATGGTGAAGATCAGCCCGGAGACCGGTGAGAATATCTACGCCAATCCAAAATTCCGATCGGCCTTGTTGGTAATTACCGAGTCCGCAGATTTGAACGAAGTGATAGTGCGGATGGAGGATAAGGTCATTGAGAGCATGGCGACTTTCCAGGCTGAGGGGAGCGGATTGACCTTTGGGCCCGTCGAGAAGTTGGAAATTCAGCTGAATGAGTACAAGCCTTTCAAGGGAAGCTCAAATATCCCACTTCCCAAAAAGCTCGCGGCCAAGAAGGCAATAATCAACGTGAAAAATGAGGATCAGCAGTGCTTCAAATGGGCGATCCTCTCAGCCCTCCATCATGAGGAGGTGGATCAGAGGCAGATCAACCGAGTCAAGCAGTATGAAAAGTGGGCGGACGAGCTCAGATTCGACGGCATCGAATTCCCAGTCTCATTCCGGGCAATCGATAGGTTCGAGAGGCTCAATGAGGGGATCAAGGTCAATGTATATGGATTCGATACGGGGAAGGAGGGAGGGACCTACCCGACGAGGATATCTGAAAAGGATGATGCCGGGGCAAAGCACGTGGATCTCATGCTAGTAGCTAACGATGAGACGCGGCACTACTGCTGGGTGAAAAATCTCTTGACGGCGCAGGTGAGCGATCACGATGGGGAAGCTTACTTCTGCCGCCGATGCCTGAATCACTTCACTCGGCAAGAAAAGCTTGACCAGCACATGGAATATTGCGGGCAGAAGAAGGCGGTGAAAATCGAGATGCC